>JAOXNN020243078.1:0-10177 GCA_028571205.2 Hydropsyche betteni
ACCAACCACAGAAGGATAGGGAGTCTTTCAAAGCCATTATCATGCATGTGTTTATTTTATTTTCTTTCAACACAAAAATCAAACAGGTGTAGTGGCACTTCTCCCACTCAAGACTCCTCCAAATGGAAGCTTTGTGCAAATTTTGATCATGCACGGGTGCCATAACTTACCGACTGCACCAGAGCATCGTGGCATTGAACGTGACCGGTTGAGGCGAGCCATCCTCGACAGCGGACTCCCGCTCTTGCGCATCGCGAACGAGACGGGGGTCCAGCGCGCGAGCCTGTCGCGGTTCGTTCGCGGGAAGAACTCGTTGCGTCTCGACGTGGCCGACAAACTGGCCGCGTTCAAGTCGCTGTCGAGCGTGTCGTTCACCAACAGCGGGGTGACGGACGCCGGGCTGAAGCACCTGGCCGAGTGCAAGGCGCTCGTGTCGGTCACGCTCGGACCGGGCCGCATCATCGGCACCGGGCTGAAGGAGTTGGACGACATCAAGACGTTCAACAGCCTGACGGTGACGGACACCTCGCTGTCGCGGGACGGGTTCAAGGCGCTCGCCCAACTGAAGTCGCTCAAGAACCTGTCGATGAGCCGGAGCAAGATCACCGCCGAGCGCGCCGTCCTCGAGTCCTGCGACAGCGGGCTCGACGCGCTGATCGTGAGCCCCACCGCCGTCATCGGCTCCATCGGGGTCGTGATGCAGCGCTTCGACGCGGAGGAACTTATGCGCCGCCTCGGCGTCAAGGCCGACCCCATTCTTTCCGGGCCGCACAAGGACATCGGCAGCCCCTTCCGGGGAATGACCGCGGAGGAACGCAAGCTCTTGCAGGATTATATCGACGCCGCGCATAGGGATTTCTGTGTGTGTGTGTCTGTTAGAATGACGCTCGCGAATTTTTATAGTATTGATTCTAATATGGTCTTTATGCGTATAAAGTTATCGTCTATATTATGATGCTTATTACCTACTGACTACTGGCTTTGCCTATATGTGCGTATTTGCAATGGTGACAATACCAAATAAATTATTTTGATTTTATTAATTAAATATTCAAATCGGGTACGGACATCGAATAAACACATACACATCCCGATGTTATTAGCATCGGGCCCATTTACTAGTTAATATATAATATTAAAACAATTATTATTTTAAAAATATTCTAACTACATACATATATCGTAGTTTTTTTTATTAATATTATAAAAACTGTTATTTTAATTTATTGCCCCTCGTTTTTATTTTAACGTTTTTATTCAAATTAGTGCATAATTTACCAATTACTTAAAAATATAGCTTTTATATAATTTAAAAATTCTTAATCATGGCGTCAAAAAAATTGTCGGGAGCAGAAAATCGAAAAAGAAAAATAGAGATATAAAAGGACCTCCAAAAGTGTTCTGATTCTTAAAAAAAAATTACTAATAAGAACATAATTATTTATAATAACAATGAAAGTAACAATGTATCAAGTAATCTTCTTTTCGACGTCGAATCTACTAGTGCTAGAAATACTAATAGTAGTAATGATAACTTAGCAAATAATTTTTAGTTTGACAAAGATCTCATTAGTGGAAATAATAATACTAGCATAATAAACGATAATAATATTAATAACCCACAAATCGAAAAATTTAAATCTAATAGCGATATAGATATTAATTTCAAACTTGATGATCCAGCCACGTGGCCTATTCCTCTTACAATTAAATCCTCTATTCAAGATAGCATTTATCGGCAACAGTTAATCACAATACTATAAGTCCGCGGGATAAAGAAAATCGTTCTTTCGCAAATAATATGTATTATCATGAATCAAATAATGGAGAAGTTTTTTGCGCAACATGACTTTTTTATTCAATGAAATCAGATAGAGTATTTTGTATTTGTTGCAAATTATTTTGTATTTCTAGATCATCGTTAGGACATGAAGAATGTTGCAATTGGAAAAATATTCACAGTTATTAAAACTCATAGAAAAAAAACGAATGTTCGATTATGAATGTGTAGACGAAAGTATCAATAATCCGGAAGAAAACTTTAAAACAAAATATTTACTGTAATTTTAGTAATGTAATACGCTCTCTTAAAGAGCGTTTTCAATAAATTGACGATTTTGAAAAAACTAAGTGATTCTTGTTTGATTTAAAAAAAAATTCCGAAATAAATAGCCTTGAAATACAATGCACAAAATAAAAAGTACCTAATTCTCAAAGATGGAGATTTTTACAAAGAAGAAAAACTCGATTTACAATATTTCATTCAAATTTTATTGAAAATTCAAAAAAAATCAAACACCAAAACATATTCGTTTCATTAAATAAAAAATAAATTGTTCACAAAACGAAATTTCAGCTCGTCCCATCACCACATAAGATCGAATTTGAAATATTAAATTTGAATATTCTCTTTCTTAAGGACAACTACTTGCGGGTCTACATTGTCCTGTAGGTTGTCTCACAAATCCTGGCGAGCAGAAGCATTTAGAAATACATGCATTTGACGTATTGCACATTGAAGTCGTAGATAAAGTGGGATTGAAACATGTGTTTTCACATTGTCCTACTACGCATGATCTGAATTGTTCGTTTGCACTGCAAGTTTCTTAAAAATATAATTTCAATGAGGAAATACACATTCTGAACGATATTATTCATAAAAATAGACAAAAAACTAACGGCATGTCGTGGAACTGACACAAATTCCATTTGAATCTCTTAAAAATCCTGCTTGACAAATGCATCCAGGAACACATCCGCCAACACAACTAGGATCATTAAATATGCATGTTTGTTGACAAACATTGTTACCGCAATTCGAAAATACTTCATTCGCACCAGTACACGTAGTTGCTGTAAAGATTAAAGGCCATTTTTAAATATCTGGTTCATTTGAAGTCAGATTTTGGATGCAAGCAAAATAAAATTGCAATATTATTCGATGACACCAACTATTGTTGTGAAAAAAATTAATTGAAAATATTGTATTCAAATAATATTTTTAAATCATAATGTTCTTACAATTCCTTTTTCACCAACTGATCTGGCTGGCGAGCATAATACTATATCGAAATCAAAAACCAAGCGATGTTGATTCAAGGGCAAGTGCGGTGAAAGTATCGGAAGAAACTTTTTCTAGCCAGAGAGCTTTTCTAATTAATACGATAATAATGATGAAATTCTACTAACGACATTCAGATGGTAATACGCAATCCCCTGCATCGTTTCTAACATATCCAGTTACACAAACACATGCTTGACCACTACAGATGGGAACGCACCCAGTGATGTCCAACCTTTTACACGAACGTTGACAACAGTCGTTACCACAATTCGATAAAACTTCATTCGCTTTATTGCATGTTAACGTAGCTGAAATTTTTTTCACGATTATTTATTAGTAATTGTATTTTTATCGAATTCATTAACAGAAATTCAATCTCAAAAAAATTCTCACGGCATTGGGAAGGCAAAACACATACGCCTGCATCGTTTCTAACGAAACCAGTTGCACATATGCATGCACCAGTACTACAAGTAGGAACACAGCCTGTTGTGTCCGGTTTTATACATGTTGGCCTACATTTGTCATTTCCACAAACAGAGTAAACCTCATTAATGGGACATACGGGAGTTGCTGAAAATATATAAAATGTCCTCAAAAATTTTCTATAATTAAAAAAAAAGACTGTGCTGCATTTTTTACTTACGACACTCTGTAGGTGCAATGCAAACACCCGTGGCATTTTTTACATATCCTGGAGAACAAATACAAGCAGGAACACTACAAATTGGAGAACAACTAGTTAAAATTAATCTGTCACATGTTCGTTGACAGCTGTCGTCACCACATCCAGAATATATTTGATTCGGTCCTGTGCATGATGTTAAAGCTAAAAAAATAAGTGTGATAAAGGTATTTATCAAATGTTTTTAATATGCGTAATATTATATAATGATATATATGATATAATCATATTAATTTCGTCAAATACGTACGACATGCTGAAATTGGAACACAGTCTCCGAATGAATTTAAAACAAATCCATCCATGCAAATACAAGCTGGAGCATTACAAGTAGATATGCATTTTGAAACATCTAATCTATCACATCTACGCCGACAACCATCATCTCCACATCCAGAATACACTTGATTAGGTCTTGAACATGTCACAATAGCTGAAAATAAAACAAATAATTGAAATTGTATGAAACAATACAATTATTTATAAACAACCACTTACGACACGATGATACGGGCACACAATCTCCAATTGAATTTTTCACATATCCATCAATGCAAATGCAGCTAGGCGAACTACATATGGGAATGCATCCTGATACATCCAATCTGTCACATCTACGTTGACATCCATTATCTCCACACGCTGAATAAACTTGATTGGGTCTCGTACATAGCATTGCAGCTGGAAATATAAAAAAAATAAGAATATTGTAGAAAACTCGTTTAAATATTTAATATTGCGATACTAACGACATGATGAAATCGGTACGCAGTCCCCTAGAGAATTTTTCACAAATCCATCAGTACAAATACATGCCGGAATGTTACAATTCGGAACACAATTAGTCACATTTAATCTATCGCATGTTTTTCGACAACCATCATCTCCACAACCAGAATAAATTTGATTTGATCTTGTGCAAGTCATAGAAGCTGAATTTATAAATAGGAAATCATATTATTGAATAAAATAATCATTAAAAATTATTGAATTAAATTTTTCAACTAACGACAAGATGATAAAGGTACACAATCTCCAAACGCATTTTTTACATATCCATCAGCACAAATACAAGCTGGAGTACTACAGAAAGGAGCACAATTGGTCACAACTAATCTGTCACATCTTCTTTGACAACCATCATCTCCGCATCCCGAATACACTTGATTAACTCTTGGACACGTCATTGCAGCTGAATATGAAATAAATAAATTTAATGCCAAGTACTCTAAAAAACACATATTTTTATGCATATTATTTTGACACATACGACATGTTGATATCGGCACACAGTCTCCAAGTGAATTTTTCACAAATCCATCGAAACAAATACAAGATGGAGTACTGCAATTTGGAACGCAATTAGTCACATTTAATCTGTTGCAGCTGCGTTGACATCCATCGTCTCCACATCCAGAGTATATTTGATTTGGTCTCGAACATGTTGTTTTGGCTATTTTTATTTTCATTTTTTGGATAATTTACCGAAAGAATATCAAAATGTCACAACAACACGACTATACTCACGACATGAAGATACAGAAACGCAATCGCCATAATCGTTTTTGACAAATCCAAAGGCACAAATGCAAGCTGGAAGTCCACACCTTGGAGTGCAATCATTCACATTTAATCTATCACATCTTGGTTGACATCCATCGTCACCGCATCCTGAATATATTTGATTTGGTTTCGTACACGCAGTGGATGCTTTGAATAAAATATAAAATTTAAAATCATACGCATTCTTGATTAATGGAAATATTATATTATTTAATTTAATTTAATGCGTACGACATGATGACAATGATACACAGACTCCCAAATTATTTTTCACAAATCCCGGTAAACAAACGCATGCTGGAGTTCCACATGTCGGATTACAATTAGTCACATCCAATCTGTCACATCTTCGCTGACAACCGTCGTCCCCGCATTCAGAATATATTTCATTCGGTTTTATGCATGTAACTGATGCTAGAAATATAAAAAAAAATTTAATGTACATTTTCAATTAATAAAATTGGTTGAAAAGTAAACGATTTATTCTGATACGTACGACACGATGATGCGGGCACGCAATCCCCTAATTCATTTTTTACAAATCCAGATAAACAAATGCAAGCTGGAATTCCACAACTTGGAATACAATTATTCACATTCAATCTATCGCATCTTCGTTGACAACCATCGTCACCACAACCTGAATATATCTGATTTGCCTTTGTGCACGAAAATGTTGCTTAAATTATTATAATAGAAATCTTATCAAACCTTTCTAATTTATTTTTATTTAAATCAAACTAATTAATATTGATACTTACGACAAGAAGACACTGCTACACAATCTCCAAATGAATTTTTTACAAATCCTTGTACACAAATACATTCTGGGGGTCCGCATTTTGAGGTACAGTTAGAAACATCCAATCTATCACACCTTCTTTGACATCCGTCATCTCCACATCCTGAATATATCTGATTTGGTTTGTTACACACAGTTGACTCTGTGTATGAAAAATTGTGTTTATTTTCCACGAATTTTCTTCATTATTTTAATAAGATTTGATACATACGACACGAAGATACTGCTACACAGTTTCCATAAGAATTTTTAACATATCCATTTGCACAAATACACGCTGGAGATCCACATTTGGGAACACAATTAGATGTGTCTAATCTGTCACATCTACGTTGACATCCATCGTCTCCACACCCGGAATATACTTCATTAGCCCTCGTACACATAACTGTAGCTTAATTGAAGTAAATTTTTCTTTTAAAATCTAACTCCATGACCTTTTATATTAAATCAATAATAATTACTGATTTTATTGAAATACTAACGACACGAAGATGCTGCTACACAATCTCCAAGCGAATTTTTTACAAATCCATTTACACATATACAAGCTGGATACCCACATCTTGCAATACAATTAGTTGTATCCAATCTATCACAACTCCGTTGACAACCGTCATCACCACATCCTGAATATATTTGATTTGGTCTATTGCAAACATTTGTTTCTAAAAATATATGAAAAAAAGTCAAGTTTCTTATTATAACATCATATATGTAATCTTCAAAACTTACGACAGTTAAAACTCGGTACACATTCTCCTAAAGAATTTTTTACGAATCCATCAATGCAAATACAACCAGGACTATTACATTTGGGCACACAGTCACGAATGTCTAATCTGTCACACGATCGTTGACATCCATCATTGCCACAAATTGAATATACTTGATTTGCTCCCGGACAAGATTGAGTGACTATAAAAATAAAATAATTAAAAAAAAGACTAGAATTTACTAACAATGAACGAAAAATTACAACTCACTGCATTCACTAGGTGGTACGCATTGCGAAAATGAGTTCCTAACATATCCAACAGCACATATGCAAGTAGGAGGACCACACGATCTTGTACATAGCGAAACATTTAATCTGTTGCATGTCGGTTGACATCCATCATCTCCACATGCAGAATAAACTTCATTGGCTTTTGTGCAGGATTTTATAGCTGAAAGTTAATATTTTTGATTCGTGTCTGTGTGTGTATTTTTTTATTGATACATTTTACATGAAACTTACCACACATTGATGGTAAAATACATTGATTTAAATCATTTTTCACATATCCAGAGGCGCATACGCAACTTGGCTTACTGCAGGATGGTATACAATTAGCAATATTTAGTCTATTACATGTCTGTTGACAACCATCATTGCCGCATACCGAGTAAACTTCATTCATTCCTGTGCATGTTGAATCTGAAATTTTATATTAAAAAGATAATTTCATCTTATTGAATTTTGATAGTAAATTTAACGATGATCATCATGAATTATAATATAATACTTCTTAAATAAAAATAAAAAAACAACACCAGAACTTACTACATGTTGATGGAAGAACGCATTGATGATAATTATTTCTCACATACCCAGCGTGGCAGATACATCCAGGACTAGAACAAATAGGTTGACATCCAAAAGTATCCAATCTATTGCAGGTACGTTGACAACCATCATTACCACAAGCCGACAATATTTCGTTGGGCCCGGTACAAACTGGCGCTAAAATGTTTCGGAATTTAATTTTATAAAATACCATTGATCGAAAAGCTTAATAAATCGGGTACGGTGTAAAATATTGTATATAAAATATACTTTTGGACATTTGGTAAAAAAAAAATACTTACGACATTGCGATGGTAGAATACAAAATCCTTCGACACTTCTTACATATCCTGGTGAACAAACGCATCTAGAACTTTCGCAAGTGTTAACACAACCATCAACTTCTAATTTATTGCAACTTCTTTCACATGCGTTATTTGCAAAGGGTGAATATACTTCGTTAGCTTTCGTACATGAGTTTGCTAGAGAAAAAAAATATTTTTCAAACACATATCAATATGTGGGGGAAATGTAACTATATTATAAATAGCTTACGACATGATTTTTCTGGCACACAAACTCCCATTTGATTTCTTACAAATGGAACTGCACAAACACAAGCAGGTGTTGAACACATCGGAACACAATTATTTACATCTAATCGAGTGCATGTTCTTTGGCAACCATCATTTCCGCATTGCGAAAAAACTTCATTAGCTCCAGCGCACACTGCCCTTGCTACAAAATTTGTGAAAAACAATAGGAAAATATTTCGGTGAGAATTTTTCAAGGAATAATTGCAAAATAATTTGAAAAAAAAAATTACTAACGACAATTTGAAGGAAGAACGCATGTCCCTGATGAGTTTCTGACAAATCCTGGAGCACAAATACAACCTGGTTCAGAACATACTGATTTGCATTCTATCACTTCTAATTTTGAACAAGTCCTTTGACATCTATCATCTCCGCACATAGAAAATATTTCGTTGGGTCCAGTACACCGCTTATATTCTAATATAAAATAACCCGAATTAATCAATTGATAGTTAAAGATATTTAGCATAAAAATAAACTAACCACATTGCGACGGCAATACACACTCATTTGACGAATTTCTTATAAATCCAGGAGCACAAACACATCTTGGATTAGAACATTTAGGTATGCAACCGATTAATTCTGTTTTTAAGCAAGTTGGTTCACAACCATTATCTCCACAAAATGAATACACTTCATATTTTTTGACACATTTTGGCTTCACGTCTATTGCGTTTGATATTTAAAAATATTATTTTTATGTATTTTTAAGTCAAAAAAAAATAATAAGAAGACTATGATTACCGCAATGATCTGGTTGGACGCATAAATTTTTTGAGTTTCGGAAGAAACCAGGAAGACAAATGCATCCTGGTGTACAGACTGCATCACAACTCAAATGAGTTAGAGGATTAGCACAAGTTGATTGACATAAATTGTTTTCGCACATAGAATAAAATTCATTTTTTCCTACAATTTTTAGAAAAAGCTTATAAAAAAATTATGGAAAATATATGTGATTTTATTTTATCTTGCCTGAGCTGCACTTGAATGATAATAAGCTGGAGAAAATTGAGGATGGAAACGAATGAATGACAGACAAATTGATTATCAAGAAATATAGCCAATATATGTAAAAATTTCGATACATTTTTGACAACTAGTCGTATTCAATGAATGAAACCGAATGGTAAATATATATGGGAACATCTTTTATATATTCTCATTTATAAGATATAAAAAATTCAGTTGAACTCGAGTAGCCTCATCGACTATTTGATGGATTGAATTTGGATTTAAAATAGATTTGCCAGTGATACTACAACTTTTGCAAAATATTATTCATCAGTATTTCATGATAAGTAAATGAAATCTAAAAATATTCTGATTGAGAAAATTTTCCAAAAAATATTTAATCATGATAAAAAATAAATATTTCTGTCTTTTCTATAAATTTTTTTTAATTGAATAAAATTCAGATATATTAGATTTAGAGATAAAATGAATATTCGGTTTTACGACTTGTTCTTCACCGCTGGTATTAGCGTTCAGGATTTACTTTTTTGAAAAATGTAGTTTTATTGGTAGCATAAAACTAGTTGTCATTTATCGTTAAATTTTTAACTGGAATCTCCGCATATGCAAATTAAAGCTGGTAACCCTCTATTTTAAATTGAACTTCATTTTTTTTAAACGTCATAAATTTTTTTTTTTGTCAGTTTAAATTTTGAATTTGAATGATCGAGAAAAATTTCCTGTAGATTTTTTCTTCACAAATACAAGAAATAATTAAAGCTTTTTCTCACAATATCATTTTTATAATAGTTTACCCTAAGTTGATAAACTTATTTATTTCTGGTAACATAAATAATTATTAATAACAATGTTTTATTAAAAATTATGAGCATTGAGTAAATTTGTAATCAAGTTCACTTAATTTTAAGACCATTTTTCTTTTTTCTTGTCAAAAAAAAAT
>JAOXNN020243088.1:0-10176 GCA_028571205.2 Hydropsyche betteni
ACAACCATCATTATGTTGCTTTTGTTTGCGTTGGAATGCGCGTAGATTTATTTCGGTCAGAGCGTTGAACAATTGTGACGGATTAACGACTCATAAACAAACCGAAAACGATTGCTATTGTCATACAATTCAATTCACAAGTATGACAAAGAAGGCCTGATTGGATAACTGTTTTAATTTAAGCTACCATCCTGTATGGGACTCCCCTAATTGACCTTTTTATATTAAATAACAAGGCTTAGCAAGATATTAATAATGCTGAACAGTTTTATTTGTAAGATGTGTTGCTTTGAAATAAATAAAATTAACATTGCATGTTGTTAATGGCATAGCTATATCTATTATATGTACTCCTAACGAAAAGCATATCCCGAATCCGCCAATCTCTAAGACTCATCCGACAGAATGTCTTTAGAAGAGCTCAATGTAGAGCTGGACACCAACCGTACCTCCACCCAATTATTCAGTCAATGATCTGCATAGGTTGTTTAAGAGGCGCCGAAAGTTGATCGACATTAAAAGCAAACTATTAGAGGAAGACTACAACAAAAAGATTTAGAATCTAAAGAGAGCCAGAACTGCAGAATTAGTTGCTGAACTAAGAGCTTCAGGAGATAAATAGATGTTGGCGCTGATTACCAATCTGGAAGGGTTCGCCAGATACAAAGCATTAGTCAGTGCGGTATGGTCTCAGAGTATAGCTGCGGTGAGTAAAAGTTAATCAGCAAAGTCTAATGACTTTTGGGCCAGCAATAAGAGGCTATAAAGCTAAATTGATGCGAATCTTAAACGACTTAAAGTTAGTGATACTACCATCGATAAGATAGTCAACTAGGAGTTTGAAACGTGTACTGCTATTGATGAAATTGAGGAGCATATCAGGTAGATCCTTAGGAAGAAAGAGGAGGACCATATTAGGAAAGCAGAACCCCATTCACAGAATAAAGCCAAACTATTGGAGATACTGCAGGCTAGACAGGTAGAAAGGGAGAAGGTAAAGGACTAAAAGCGGTAGACTATTAGAAAGATTATTGTTTCCCTCTAAACACTCAAAAGCCATCGATAAGAGAGGGTTAAAAGTCTGAATGATTTACTGTTTGGCACTGACTTTAATCTGGCATCCTTCCAGTAATTCATCGATGCTATCGATACCATCGCTCGCAGCCGAGAGAAGTTGCTGGAGAGTTAGTAGACTCAGACTACGATTTAAGGTTAGATCCAGGCTGTGTCTCGATAGAGCAAGGAGATGGCTGATTAGTTCATTAAAAGACAGAGTCTAGAAGCTCTAAAGTTTGGCTAACTGAACAGTATTTACAGGGGGAGGATAAGACTCTACGCTATGGAGAAGATATTCACTGCAGACACTATCCCAGATGCTGCTTCCAAGAACCTAATTGAACTGCTAAAAAAGTGCCAGTAATACAAGAAGGTTTTGGAGGGGGCAGCTGGATAGTAAGGTTCAGTAAAGGTTGGCCTATCTCGCACTCGGGAGACACTATAGGTATTTGAAAAGATACTAAAAACAATTGACTCTTAAAAACAACGCAGACAACGCCTACTCCACCAGTTGGAAAGAATCCAATAACATCACACTCAGCTACAAAAGTAATAGGAGAGGAAAGGCGACATGCAGGTCGAGATCTAGAACCTCAAAAATAGAAAACGTCTATTATAGCAGCATCTAAACTAGCAGGTAACTGAGGCTGATCTAGCTGGCTACAAGAAAACCACGTAGTAAATATCATAACTAGACCGTTAGATAGCTTCCCGACAGCATCGAGCAGACGCCCTATAGAGCTAACTAATCGCAAGCTAACGTTAGCTAATAAACGTAACAAACTCCATAAAGAACGACTTCAACGACATCCTAAAGTAGGTAGTCCCCAATAGTTGGATGAAGAACCACGATCTAAAGAAACTGGAGAACATATTCGAGCTAAATGTGTACCTAAAAAAGACATTCAAACGTCTAAGTCTATGATAATATCGAATTCTTCTATGGTGGATTATGAAGTTCTCTACAAACAGCTGCTGTCCGTCGGCAACATCGTCTTGGAGTCTGTCTCCGAAGTTACAGCTAATTAGGTGTTGTGGAATGTGCTCTCCAGTATCGACAGTGAATTCTTCCATCCGCAACTATTGGAATACTTCAACTTCAGCTTTGAAACTATCATCCGGCTGAGTGTACAGTTCGCCTACTAAAAGTGTAAGGTTAGTGCCAGTAACAAATTTATGCGGAAGCTCCTGTAGGAGAGGACACCACAGAGTATCGCATCATTCCTCATATTTCTGGCAGTACACTCCGATAGAAGGCAGCTGTTTGTAGAGCACATTCTCTCATTGAGCGAGGATTTCCAACGGTAAGCCATGAAGATAATCTAAACCACCCGAAAGTAAATTCTCTAGAATGACCTTGCTGAAGTATTAGCCAAAGTCAATAATTACTAGACACAGCTCGAACAGTAAGTTAAGAAGGTGGCTGAACGAGACGAAAAGATAAGCAATTTAACAGCGGAACTGCAAACAGTGTTCAATTTAAACATTTAGCTCAAATAAAAGCTTAACAACATTTAATAGGATCAGCGATAAGCAATGTTATAGTTATAGGCAGGCAGCCTTGATGGGTTGGTGTAGCAGCATATGGAGATAGTTAAACAGAGGGATCAAGCTTAGAAGGAGCTGGCTCTCAAAAAAGAACAGGTGGAGATGTTGCAACTCAAATGTAAATAACTCATTGATAGACTCAGTTAACAAGATTAACAACTTGAGGAGATGAGGGAGGCCCAGAAACAGCAGGCTGAAACCAGATAATCGTTCTCTGTGTTGTTGAAGGAGACACAGGAGAGCGAGATTTATAGGCAGGTAGCCAGAATGAGCGTCAAGCAGGATAGTCTAAAGATGGATCTAATGGTAGCTAGGAGGAAAACTGAGAAAGAGAAGAACAGAGCCAACCAGCGAACTGCTCAGTTATCATAACTGTACAAGCATTTGAAAGGGTTCGAAAAGAAAGTGAAGAAGATAAAAGCGGAGAGAAATCCAGAGTTAGACTCCATGATAAGGTCGAATCGCTTCTGATGATATATTTCTTACTTACTTGGATTAATCTCGATTAGTTGAGACTAGTGGAGATTTTTTATTTTTGGATTTGTTTAGCCATCGCCCATAAACTAACTATTGGAGTGGGTATCACAATAAATATAATATGTACGTCCCATAACAGTATCGTGGAGGTAAAACAGCCGACGTTGCCCAAACTCGCCACCGATTCAGCTCCAGCCAATAAAAACCTTTCACCTCCAAATAAGACTCCACTCGGAAGTAGCTCCAGAAAGAGGTAAATTAACGTAAGACCGAAACAGTAAAACTGCCCAGCTATGGCTATGCCCCAGCCTGGAAGCGCTAAAGTCTTCTGGAGCAGCTCAATCGTTCCCTCAGTGTAAAACAGCCCTAGAAGCAATAGTAGATGCCTAAACATCTATTAGTGATGGAGGAGAACGAAGATTACGAACTGGAGAAGAACTTTTTCTTCGCTCTAATCCGTAAACTCCCAACTGAACGGCTACAACGCAACTAAGAGAATATGGCTGAGTTCGCCAGGTAGTTACCAAAGCTTAATTTCCTGTTTAAGGGGCACTCTTTCCTGTATATTTGTTCACTGTTGAAAGTCGGCAAGATAAGGTTCTTCTAACCTAACGATATTGTCTATGAGAAGAAGGTTGAATCCTCAGAGTTTTCGATCATTTTATGGGGGAAAGTAAAACTTCTTGACAAAAAAGATGTATTCCGGAAGGTATCCCGCAGAGGGTAGACTCTAGGCTAATAGGTGCTCTTCACCAACATCCGAACCAGACAGTAGAAGGCCACCGCTGTATAATAGTGCTACCTACTGGACGTGGACCTCAAAACCTACCACATATTTTACTAGGCTATGATCAGCAACAAACTCAAAGCAGAGGTATTGATGATGTAGAAGAACATAAAACGCAACTTCATCTCCAAAAACTCTCTGCGTTCAGCCAAGCTCTAATGATAACTGTTTACTCTATTTAAAGTAATGTTGAGCAGTCTGTCGGGTCCCAAGAATAATATTATCCAGGCCAGAAAAATTGCACTAGCTGGGTCGTACGACAACCAGTACCTCATGAATGATGCAGGACGAGGGTCATTAAAGATGCGGGAATGATCTTCCACAAGTATCCGAAACTCTACCCCACTGAAAACCAGATAAAAGCCATACATGGTAAAACCTGCCAGCTGGAGATCCAGGGTAACAGTATACCACTGAAATAACAATAGTCGATTTGATAAATCCTATCACCTACAAGGATTTCACTGTCAAGATAAAAATCACATTCGTCAAGGATTACCCCAAAACACGTCCCACCATCTGCTTGTAAAACCCTAATGGTACACCCAACCCAACACATAGAATAACTGTTCGAGGCTAACCAAGCCTACATCACCACCAAACTAGCCAGATACGAACGCTCCATTAAAGATGGCAGGATGTACCTATATCTAGAGTTGATGGAGTTGAGAGCGTGGAACGTTAACAGCGATATAGTAGCCATATGGTTAATGAAGGTCATGCTTATGCAGGAGCTGGAGAAACGGCTCTCATAGAATAACCCTTACATTAATCGAAATAATGCTATGAAAGAGTCTAAAGGAACAACGCACATCAATTTCAGAACGGACCTTAACCCTTAGCTCAGGAAATAGCTGATGAAAACCAAGCAGTAGATGTCGGAATTGGAGAACGATTTCGAGATGCTATCCACCTACAGACAAGAGTTGGTGCTATCAGTGGCATGCAGCTAAGTAATGGATCGATAACTAAACATAAAAGTCCATGAACTCTCCAGTATGTCCAAAAAGATAAACCAGCTATCCAGCTAATACTCAAAGAACTCCCTCGACTGTAGTTCACTCGACCAGGTGATCAAATGCAACTAAGCCTCCCGCAAACTACTGCTGCTTGTCTCCTAAAAATAAGCCCTCTAATAGTGCCTACATTACCTAAAAGACCAACTCAAAAACGGTGCCAGAATGTCCGACCTAAACTAAAGTTTCAAACGGCTCTTCTAATAGTTTTTTAACATCCAACTACAGCTGAACCAACTTTGATAGTGAGATTTAACATATTGCGGCAAATCAACGATTATTAAATAAGTTTATTACCAGTCCTCTAATGAACCGAAGGAAGTAACGCTAAAACTACGACTACCTAGATGAACTGGAAAACATACGCAGGGGCAAGTACCGCAAAACCGAACGTCTCAACTGGAAAGACTGTCTAACTCCTGATAGTGTCCATAACCACATGGAGTTGGACTCTATGAGGGCAGCTTCAGAGTATGGTGCTAAGAAGAAGGTGGAGCCTATTCCTGACGGCTATGAGAAGACTAACACTAGTTGTTCGGAGAAGGAGAGGATAGAGACGTTGGAGCACTAAAACCAGAATCTGCGGGAGTAGCTGCAGTATTTGAGACAGACGCTAATGAGCGTACTATAAAAGAATAGACGTTGATTGTATGCACTTCCCCTAAATAGTTTTATTAATGATCAATAAACACAACAATAAGAGTGGCTTCTTCCCGCACCCTCAAGTTAGCGTAAGGAAGCTGGTACCACCAACCTAAAAACTACGGGTGAACCCCGAATAATAAGAGCTTCACCAACACAAACTAATCTAGTCAAAAAAGAGGGATATTTAGCATAAACGAAATCAGCTGCACCAACTCAAAAGTGAGAGTTAGCGACTCTAATCCCTAATCCAGAACTTTGACGCTACCTCCAAACCCTAATAGTTCGTTCTCCAGGAAGAGTGTAGGGACCTTTAACGCAAAATACAGGAAGCATAGAAATAAATCCTAAACTACCAATAGTTCTAGAATATTGATGCTGAGGAGTATGTCCAGTGGCGGTTACTTTAGATAAAGTCTGAGCATTTCAAAAAGATAGAGGAACTTAGAGGAAGGTTTAGTTAGAGTAATAGCAGCAAAGTGGAGAGGATATCTGAGTTGAGTGGGGAGCTGGAGAAGGAAAAGAAGAGGTTGGATAGTATTCAGGAGCAGCTGGACAAGGAGAAGAGTATTGTGGTGCCTGAGGAAAAGGAACTGGATGTGGTGTTGCCCAATATTAGGTTGGTGTCGTCGGAGATTGCTTTTTTGAAGAATAAAATTAAGACGCTGAAAGATGCTAGAGAAGAGATGGAGTTCCAGCTTCAGGAGCAGCTTAATCCGAATACTTGGCCTGTAAAGAATACGTTTGAAGAGTGTAAGGAGAGGATAGCGAGGGAGATGAAGAAACTGCTAAACTACTTGGATAAACCGGAGAAGGATGTCAGTATCAACAACGAGAAAACACCTAATCCTTTGGGTCTCATAGAAGCATACTAAACCCGTCTAGCCCACCTATAAAAGCTTATTCCTTCCAGTCTCCGCACAGAACAGATCCTCAAATGCTTCAAACCCTTACCCTGGCGCAGCATCAAAGGATCGGGAGTGTAACCTCAAACCTCCCCCACCTCAGATATCACTGAGAAATTCAATAAGCTTCAGAAAGAGTTTGTGGAAGCCTAAGCTAAAAACAATAGTTTAAAGGCGAGTATTAAATAGAAGGACAAATAGATCGATAAGCTGATGGAAGTACTGAAGGAGACTGAGGACAAGATCAAAAGCCTTAAAAGGTGATGTCTGTGTACTGCCCAGTGGTATTTTGCTGGGCACTTTGAGTGTTACCGTTATTTTATTAATAAAATCAATGCGGCCGTCGAGCCACCACTTAAATATGATCCCCCCTAGCTTCAACCCCTACGCCACCGCTCGAATGCCCCTTGCAGAGTTAACAGCAGTAGCCCCAAAAACTATGCGAGCTCTGAGTATCGGTAGGATCCTAAAAAACTCTAGGAAGGATGACTGTGAGAATGTCCCTCCTGAAAGTGAAGCTATGAAAAAGATGGGTAAGTAGAAGCAATAGAAACGTAAAGCCCTGCACTAGATGTAACTTCGTAAATGCGATTTACTTTACGAGTTGAAAGAACTGGAGAATAAGATTAAATGCTTAAAGCATGACTAACCCAAATAAAAACCAACTGATAAGGCAAACATTCAATAGAGCAAACCTATCAAACCTAACGCTATTGATATGCGTTGTGCATTTGTAATGATTGTGTAGGCGATTAGGAAGCAACTCAGACTGTAAGGTCAGCTACGTCAGCTCAAATCAAAAATACCCAAATCGATGAGATAATAGATAAAGACCATATTAATCAGTAGGCATCACTTGAACTAATAGGATATCACTCTCAAATCGGAAGAGTTTGATCCTTTTCTACAGTAGGACCCCTCCTTAAAAAAGTAATAACTAATAAACCAACTCTACCTCTCCATACTTAAATGCCAGGATAACTGGAGAGGCACCCTCAGTAAAAAATTCTAAAGGTAGCATATCAAAGACTTTTTCACTAGACTAGATTTCAATAAATAGGGGGTACTTTCTCTCAACTAATTCTCTCGGTAGATTAGTATCCTCTGTAATTAGAACCTGCGAGGTAGGGATACCTACCGAATATTCACAAGGATTAGTGAGGGGGATGGGAAGGTCACCTGTACCCAGTTCCTTAAAACCCTGTCTAATAAACCCAAGCCATCCGACTGACGCCACCCACCCAGTGTTAATATATGATTAATAGCTCCAACAATTATCTAAGTATCTACTGTACGATATCTAATCTATAATCATTCCAATAAACTAAATGGGGAGGAGCGTAGTATAGCCAACTGTTGTTGATTACAAATTCAAATAATAAACTTGGGACCCATGCAGAAGGATTCCAAATAACCATCCAACAACACCGTCAGACTCAGCCATGGAGTTACAAAAACGTTCAACCCTAAAGATTACGTGAGGCCTGGACTGACTCTTTAGCAGGTAATGGAAGTTAAGAAAAACTTTGATCTATTCGATATCGACATGAGCGGCGCAATCGACATGAAATGTACGTAGGCCCATCATTCAGAACTAAAGAACGCAATGATTTCTCTGGGTTACTAGGCGAAGAATCTAGTGATATTCCAGATGATAGTGGACTTAGATGAGGATGGTAGTGGCCAGTTGTAGTTCAACTAATTCCTGCACCTAATGACCAATAGAGTATCCGAAAGGGATAGTAGATCCACCTTCCGTAAGGTTTTCAATCTTTACGATAGTGAACGCTCAGGTAAGGAGTATTAGATTTAGGGTATCTATCGATTAAAAACCTTAAAAGGGTAGCAGCTTAGCTGGGGTAAGACATCAACGATGACGACCTAGAGGAGATGATTAAACAGGCTGATACAGATAACGATGGGCTGGTATCTGAATAGGAGTTTTATATGCTGCTCACTGGCAAGTTTGCCTGATCGTTTCCTGACAGTATGTATGTTTCTATGCTTTACTTTCAGACTATAATATGGATTAGATTTATTGTTGGGTTATACTGGGTTACTATTCTGGACTATTTATATCATTATTTCTTAGGTTTGTGACCTCCCTTTTTGGGTTATGTTTTAGTCGGGCTTTATTATTTCTTGGGGGAGTCTACTTTCTTGTCCTATTTGAGAGGCTTCTGTTATTAGGGTTTCTTTTTCAAATATGGCACCAATAGCAGAAGGATTGTTGCTGGCAGCATGAACATCATGGCTATTATGACTTTGGTTCGGAGTTAAAGTTTTGTAGCTATCCCTCTGTTCTTTATTGTTGCAAGCACATCAATAATACTGAAGGACTAGCTTTTAATGTCTTTAACAACAACCGAAACCCTCCTGAGTGTCTAACTAAATGCCAGAGTAACCCTGCTTAAGTTGGAGGTCATATTCAGCGTTATTCCCTTCCAATCGGGAGTGTCTATGGGTTAGAGCGACTGATCAATGATGACCTTTTCGAAAGGAGACAGCTTTGCCGAGTTAGAGGATGGCCTCCTATTTGAGAACGACTTCTGGCTGGCCATCATAACAGACAACTGATTCTTAGAATGGGTACACACATAATAATCTCCATCCAGCAGCTCCACATCTATTACTTTCGAGGACAGGAAATACTATCTAGATAGCTCGTAAATTTCCGTAGCGTTACCGTTAACTGCATTTAGATACAGCTCGAACTTAGTAAGTTTAGACTTATCTCCAACAGGATCATACAGAGAGATAAGAACGATGTTATCAAATATCTTGAGGAACACATCTGCTGCCTTATACTATCCCTTAATATCAAAAGTCTTTATAGGACTTCCTCTAAACCCATCCACCAGATTTACTTTCCTGACCTTGCCTCCAACTATAGTAGGAGCCAAGAAAAGACCTTTCCAATAATAGTGGGACTCAACATAGAGTTAATTGGCTATCTCCGCCTATTTGGTTAGTTTCTGGTAGACTTCATAAGGAACCTTATCACCCAACCATTTCCCTTTTAGATCATTACCCTCAAACACAAGTCCACCAGTCTTCAACCTTGCATACCTATAATTATTGGACCTTACATTATAAGGATAGAAGTGGATGAATGTTTTGGTGAACCCTACCCACTGCACCTCACTCTTCGGATAGATTTCATACACATCTATAAACTTCTCCTGATGGATAGCACCATCCTAAATAAAGAACACTGTCTGGGGTTTAGCCTTCTCTAACTAGACTTTATCGTCTATTGTCTATCTTTCGAAATTATGGAACACAGGGTTAGCTGTCGGAATGAGATACTTGCCTAAAGAGTAAACTAAACATTCTCCCTCAGAATTGTAGTTAGTAGTGATGAGTTTGTTATCTTAGTGGAATGTCAGTTTATCCTGGATGATTGGCTAGGGAGTGTACTTGGCCATCATACCGATCCCTCTCTAACGGGCATACTCAAGCTCGTTCATTAGATCTGTGAATACCATCTACTGTCTAAAACCCAGTTGCTACTTGATCTGAGTAATTACAACCTGGAATGCATCTGTAATCTCTTTCTAGATCAGTTTTTTGTACCGTTGATCGGATACGATCACCTAACAACTAGTCTTCCGTGTCTATTTATCAGCACTGAACCTGGAGCTCCTTCCAGCCTCCGATATCTTGAGATTTTTATCAATGTTATAAATCAGGGAGGTGCCTGATGCACAATTTACCAGTACCTTTATCTCCCCATTCTTTTCCC
>JAOXNN020243155.1:0-10159 GCA_028571205.2 Hydropsyche betteni
AAGTGTTCCCGCAGTAGTTTGTTCTCCTAGGATAGCAGTTGGTCTGGTCCTGTTTCGTGCAGAAGGCTGGAAGAGCTTGAAGTGTAGGGGAGAACGTTCGGAGATGTGCCTAATGCATATTTTTAGCGAGAGGCTCGATAAGGAGTGATCTAGTAGGTAGGGTTGGAGTGCGTTAGATTCTTTTTGGATGCTATGAAAGGTATTTTCCTTCGAGAAGGGTTCAAATGCATATTGTCTGACTATCTTTTCTGCATTAAATTATTTCTTATTATAATAACAAGTCAACTCACTACCTTTCGGCTCTTACAAAATACAGAGATATTAATAAAAATTGAACGCTTAAAATCATATTAGAGTAGCAAATTATTGTGCAGCTTAGAGGAGGAGCTCGCTGAATATGAGGGAGGATATCTCAAACATTATTTACGTCTTCTACTCTTAAAAAAGGAACCACCGGAAGTCTGTCTCATGGATCTGAGTTATTAAAAATTTTACATAAAGTTTCTAAGCCTTAAGAAGACGCTATTATCGGCATTCCACTAGGATTTTATGCCCATTTACTGTTGGATCAAGCACATCGGTTTGAGAGAAGCAGGGGCCTTCGTATTCTGGCACAAGAACACCACAAAGGGATGCTGCTGACTTCATGACCTTGTACTTGGTCTTCTCAAACACCTACTCTATGTTTTACTATGCAATAAAGTAGAAGGTCAGGGCTTTCTCGCTGGTATTCCACAGATAGGGAGGCCCGTTGATAGCGAAATAAGGCCGAAAGAGATTCAGGGCTTCGTTGAAAGCGTCAAATACGGCAGCATTGTGTATCTTTTAATATGCAACAGCAACTGAGTCCTTTCGGTCTTCCTGGGTTATTAGTTAGATACGTAAAAGTGGTGCTGGAATTATGTCAGAATGTCCATAGTGATGACTTTCTCTACGCCCTAAATCATTCCATTTTAAAGAGCCATCTCCTCGTCTTCACTGTCATAATCATAACCTTGTAGGAACTTTATCCTTCTTTCTGGGCTAAAGCCATAGGGCATATTGATGAATCTGAGAAATTCTTGGCGATAGTAGTAAACCACGTATCTAAAGAAAGCAGTCAGAAAACTGTGCATCGCTTGTATTGAGGTGTTGATGCTCTGCTAGCTCGTAGGCGTATGTTTGATGTAGCTCATCTGAAGAGCTAGTCGTTTGTCGATATCGCCTTTGACCCTCTGTCGCTATTTGAGTTCTGAGTCAAAGAATATTTACCTTCGAGTATCTCCTTGATATTTGTATCGTAGGAGTGGTCTTGATGGGATACCTCTTCGTTGGACTAGCTCTTTAGGTAGATATTAGGCTTTTTGGAAGCTGTCGTTATCTAGTGGCAGCCTTTGGACTTAGATCGTTACTCTTATGGATAAAAGAAATATCCGTCTGGTGATGTTTTGCAAACAATAGTATCAAGAACCTTGGATAACACGCTTTATGATTCTTAACCAGCTTTGACCTTTTATATTAACCTCACGTCTTATGTTGTTTGCTTCACTAGCTCAGCAACTCTAATCTCATTGTGTTTGAGCATCTCCTTTAGCTTCTGTATCTACTGACGCTATTGATAGGCCCATTTTTCCACCTCGACCAATCTTCTATCGTATTCTTTGTCTGCTATCTTATTCTCGCCTTTCAATTTTCTTAAAACAGAGATTTGCGTGTTAAGTCTAAGCTCTATGGCACTCTCTTGCACCTCAAGAGTTCTATTTACTTTGGGGAGTTCGTCCAGATCCTTAGAAGGCGACTTAGTATCTTCCTTTTGTTTTATAAACGACTTAATTCTCAGCATGATCCTGTCTTTCTCATCCTCGTCTTCGATCAGCTCTATCTACGTGATTATGTTCAGCAGTCTGTCAGAAATCTTTTCCTTCGTTGCAGAACGACTCGATTTCTACGTCTAGGCTTTGATCCAGTCAGACGCAGCGTATACCGGATAGTTTAAGGAGCTTACCGAAGCCTAGTAGTTACGTTGAGCTGGGAAAGGCTTGAAATGCATAGGCTGAGAATTCTTGAGGTTTTCCTTGGCAGATCGAGTCGTTCTCATTCGCTGATACAATTTACGCGCTAAGTGACCTCGCCACACCTTCTGAATGAGAGTAGCTTTCTCATCATAGTATTGTTTTATCGTATAAAATTCTTAATTGTTGTAGTTATCCTCTTAATTCTACTGGGTTGGCTATCGGTAATCAGTTTTTCCGCTTTTCATCATACTGCTTACCTCCCCTTAAAACGCACCTATGCTGCTGGCTGCAATTATTTAGTTATCAAACATAATAAATTCTTTCTCCTCCTACTGAGGTTCAGGTTACTGACGTCTTTAAGTTTATCGTCGTGTTTTAGACTGTTTCGGTTTAACAGATGTTTTGTTTGAGGCTTGCTTATTTTTTGCTGGCTTTTTCTCCTCAGAACTCTTTCCTTTAGATCGACTCTTGGACTTATACAAAGGAAATCGAGTATCAGGAGATAGCTTCTTAGAAAGCTCGGTTACGCTTGAGGGTTGCACTTGGAACTAAACTGAGCGAGTTCTTGTCAGCTGCTTATCGATAGGAGAAGTAGCAGTCTTGACTATTCGATTGCTGTGCTTTCCTTACTTTCTTGTTTTATGTTTGACCTCTCCAGCACTATCGCGTTTTCTATGGGCGGACAGCAGATTGACGAGCTTGTTATTGTTTTTGTCAGCGATTTTCTTTTAAATGCGCTTGAAAACAGCGTTGAGATCGAGAGTAGGCCCTTGTCCTGTGCTGGTTGAGTGATTCTGGTGAGAGACACCCTGTGAGTTCTTGGGCTTTTGTTTGTGTAGTTGTTAGTCTTGCTTGGCTTTGTTGGAAAATCTTTTAATTTTGTTTTTGGACTTTAGCATAATAAGCGACTCAAAACTCTCTTCAGAGTAGTCTTAGTGGCTTTTTCCTGTGTTTTTGACTTTGTAAACCAGCTCGAATTATTTATTTATCTGGCATAAGAGTTCAGTTACGAAGATCCTTTGCGACACACTCTCCTACTTGCAATTTTAGATGAAAGCTACGGTTAAACTCTTTTAACCGAGTGCGGGACGGTGTCGGTATTGAACTATGTGTATTTTTCTTTAGCCTTCATAAGTGTTCGATAGTCAATTTAAATAAAGAGAGATGTGATAATCTAAATGTATTTACAGGTCATTTCGACAAGGAGCCAGTGAAGATGCTCTTTGCTAAGGTTAACTTACGACCGTCCTGGTGTTGTGAGGAAGAAGACTTTTAAGTTTGACGTTTTTAAAGTGGTCCTTTTGGTCGAAAACTGTGTGAAGAGGATTATTGAACTGGTTTCGGTAGGTAAGAAGTAGGAACTTTGGGCTATTATTTATTGACTGCTCCTTGGTAACCTTATTTCGTCCATTTTCTGGGACCGCTAAACTTTATCATGCTTCTAAATTAAAGCGAATAATACTCTTATTGGAGTTAGACGATCGCTACTGTATCTGGCTTGATCATTGATTATCCAACCAACGGTGTATACTTTTTTATAGGCTCATAGGGCTTGAGTTTTAAAGGGCTTTCGACTACCTGCTTTCCTGGCAGTTTGTTAGACTCACCTGAGTCTTTCTTAGCTAAATTAAGTGACTGACTTTGATACAGCACGTAATTAGATAAAAAGGCAGGTTGTTTTTAAGCTTTCAGAACCTTTGAGTTCTTGAGAGCAGACCCAAACTTCGCCAATCGTATGTATTCTACGTAAACTCTATCCTACCTTAAGCCACGTTATGCGTACGGATGCTTCTACTACATTACAACTGTAGTAAAAACTGCTTCACCTCCTAGTGTCTCTTAAATCCCTCAGCCTGAGATAGCTTAATTATAGATGGTACTGCCCAATCAACAAGCTCCTCTTTGAGAATGGATTTACTTACAACTTAGATTATCATGAGGGTGATTTATTAGATAGAATTTAAATCGTGAACATAGGTTGGAGCAAGCTAACCCAACAAATAGGTTCCTACCTTCAATAGGTGCAAGTTGTTAGCAGTCTGAATAATGAGAGAGTATTGTTAGAGGAGATGTTGAGCGAACTAGGGGTTAGCTTAAACAGCGTCAATCAGAACATTAATGTAGTTGCTGATATTGCGATTGTCGATGATCTTCTAGAACTTTACCAATATCTCGTCCATATGCTGAATGTACTCTACAGGATCGTTGGCGAACCTTTAAATCAAATTAATTGACTTTTTTATTAAGTTTAACTGGAATTGCTCATCCAACTACTTCTCTGCTAAAGATACTAGTTTGGATATGATTGTTTTGGTGTTTTATTAGTTAGCGATATTAGATAGGAGCTCTACTGCACAGGTGGCCAAAGTTGTATCTTAAGACTATAGACACTCAAGAATCTGCATCTGCCAGTTACGGACTGCTGTAGGATCTACCTTCACCAGCTCAGTTAGGCACTCTAGACCAAATGCTCTCATGTTATTGTTATCTCTTTCGAAAAATCTGCAAACATACTCCAGAGATTATCTTAGCATGCCTGTGTTCGGATACAGTTTGGCAACTGTCCGTATTCCTTGAAGGACTATAGCGTTATTGATGTGCATTTCTGTGTTTAAAAAGGTAATTACGGTAATAGGTCGATTTTCTAAGTGATTTTTACACTGCATCGTAGATTTTAGAGCTAGTCTTAGCATCATTTCGACCTAGCAGTGCCAGCACCTTGAGGAGCTCTATCTGAACCCAAGGTGCTGGTACTTTATGGTAGTCATACTCTTTAGGATACTTATGCATGACAATATCTCTAAGAATTTTACAGAGATCGTCAGTCAAATCTTTAAAAGGCTAAGGATCAACTGTTATTAACCTACGTAGGAGCGTAATAGCGATGAAGCTAACAGGCGGCTCTTCATCAAAAAGTGCTTATTGGAGGTGGGTTTTATAAGTTGGGAGTAACTCTGGAGCCATTTCGTACACCTTTTGTAGAACTATCAGAGTTTTCTTCCTTACCAGATCTGTAGGATGTTTTAACAATTTAATAAGCTCCTGCAGACTACCATCAATGATGGTTCTATTGAGTAGTTTTGGGAGAGCAGTTAGACAATACATGATATGGTGGAGGTTGCTGCCGCTTAGATCCTTTTGAATGGTCGACAGCATTAAAATGGATAGCTTACTGTTTCTGTTTACACACAGAGTAGTCAACAGATACCCTATCCTCTTTAGCTTCGAGCTTTTAGATTGGCATAGATTAACTGGATAGATATGCGCGAAACTGCCATCGTGACCTAGTGTTTAAATATAGAGTAGCTTGATCATCAATTCGTGGAGCTACGATTACCGAGGATTTAAAGTTAAAGAGACCTTCAGCATCTGGATCTCTTGTGTTATGATTTAGTCTTCCTGCTACTTCGAACGAGTCTCACCAATAGTTCGAATAAGGTTGGTGAGGTTTCTGGAGAGGTGTGCCCCCGAACTCATTTAATTAATATCAACTATGACATGAATTAATCTCAATTTTTCTTCACTTCTTACACGTAATCGTATCTCTACAGCTGACTGCTATCGGCACTCATGTCGTAGCCTTGAGAATCACCGAACTCTTGGCTCTACACCATCGCCTGCTCGTGATATTACTACTCGATTGAGCCTTATTCGGACTTTTGGGACTTCTTTACAGGCTACTTTGAAGCTGGTGCTGCTGGGGCAGTCATAGCTGCGGGTGCTGATGGTCCTGCCGCTGGGCTCACTCCTCCTGATTTAAATTTCTGCATAAATTATCAATCGACCTAGAGGATGTACGCCAGAATAGGCTTTCCCGCCTCTACCTTTCCTGTGAGTCCCAGGCGCTCAATCAATTGGTCTCTCTTTACTTCAGTCCTTGCATTGGCCTCGGATGCAAGAACACAGTTACTGTAGTCCATGTTGTAAAACTGCAGGAACTCCTTGAGGACCATTATGAAGTCCACACCGAACTCTTCGTCGTGCAGCTTCTGGCACTTTACATTCTCCCACTGGAAGGATGAAGCCTGGATTAAACACAAGGGTGACCTTTTTCTGGGTGTTTGGCTAGTCTATAACCTTGAACACGCTGGAGCGTATCTGAGCACGTATACTGCTAAGCACTCCTTTGGTCTCTAGAGTTTGTATGACGAGATTTTTGAGTTCGTTGAGTTATTCCATTTATGAATTTAAACAGTAATATTTGTAAGTTTTAGGATGTTGCTATAAGGTACATCCATAAATTAAGAGCTCAATCTCCACAGAATTACAAATATTAAGACTTTGAAATATTTATTTGAACGAAACTATTGTCCTCAAGAAAGACTTCTACAATCTACGACAATCTGTACGAATAAGACCAGAATATTTGTCTGATAATACATTATTAATTAGTTTGAAGTAAGTTATGTCAAGAGCAGTAGACAGTGCAAAACTAAATGAGTTAGTGTAAAAGGCGTTCGAGAAGTACGATGTTGACATGAATGGGACTCTGGATAGAAGCTAGATAAGGAATATGGTAACGGATGCATTGTCAAGGATAAACCAGTCAGCTGCTGAGACAGAAATATAGAGATTTATAGAGGTTGTGGACCAGAATCATGATGGCAGAATATCGAGAGAATAGATGGTGTAGATTTTCACTAAAATGATAGCTGCCGCGAATACTTGTTGATTGGTATGTATGAAAAAGCTTAACATCAATTATTAAAGGCACCCACTATACAAATATGTAATTTTAATTAATTCGGAGCCAAAGTTGTTTCAGAATTATGATTTTAAGAATATTTTGTAAAGAGTTTGGCTTAAGGAACAGGCATTTTGCTACTGGGCTGTTTGCTGTGGTGTAAAAGTAGAGAATTAAAATAGATGAGAGGAAATATTAATTTTACTTTATGAATATATTTGTCAAATATCAATTAACTATTATTTGAATCAGCTTCAAATGGTGCTCGATTGCTGTGAGTGTCTAAACCCTTATCCCTTATTTGTTGGAGTTACTTTTACAGTTGGAATACATTTTAAATAACGGAAGAAATCATTGGAATAGCTATCTAAGTTGTCAATTATTTTGTTCAGAATAGCTGTACTTCTTCACTAACAACAGTTGGAGGATGTATTTTTATATAAAGTCTGAATGGCCAGCTGTTAAATTTCCCACCCGTATCTATTCATTTACAGTCTCAGACTTCAAGTTGGCCTACGTGTTTGGGAACAAGAATGCGAGGGTAGAGTTTGAGGGTGAGGAGATCCAATAACAAAGCCAAAAGGTATTATGATATATTGAGAAGCATTAGAAAAAAGTAATTTCTGATCGTTCCAAAGGCGCTCAAAACTTATAACTCCAATGCTATTATAGTAGGTAGGTGTTGAGGAGTTAGGAGTTTTAAGAAATCTAGAGTTGTGGATGAAATACTGGAATACTGGACTAGGTGAGGTTTCATATTCAGTTCGGAGGTCAGTCGTTAAAGCAAGGTCTGAGTTTGAATGAAAGTTTCATCAGACTTCGTTTAAATAAATCTTCAACTTTATAACTTCAGAAATTCCACCACTTCGACAGGCTACTTGCAAGAGTTAGGTAAATTGGATGGCACTTAAATAGGAGTCTGAACGTAGGTCTCCTTAAGTGATAAAGTTAGTAGTTCCTGAGTTACTTTTAATTATGTAAGTAGACGATATTCTGTTATTCAGTGGGAATGTTAAGCCCAATATATATGATGTGTTAATCTATGGTATTAAACATAATCTTGGCTATTAAATGCATTCAATCTACACAATCGATATAATCTTATGATATTTAACAACTGGAATTATTCAGAGACTTCCTGGATGAACAATCAACAACCACTCTACTTTATCTGTCCTCAGATATATTTGATACCCATAAATATATCGAACCCTACAGACACTGCTCTCAAAAATCTTTAAGGAAATCAGGTCTCCCTAAATTAGACTAAGGACATAAGCCAGTAGATACATAAAAAGCCCACAGATGAGGTATCTAGACATCAGATTTTAAAGAGTTGCTAATCAGGTAACAGAAAACAAAGAATTTTTTAAATTTCCTCCTTTCCGCATTAATTCAGGAACCCTTTAAAAGAAGAATCAGAACCCATACAGGAATATACTGACCAACATAGGGAGTAAATTCTTTAACTACCTATTATGCCCCATGAGATCATATTAGATACTAGAGAAACTGAAGCCAAATCGGACAGCCGAGTGGGAATTGGCTTTCTATTCGAAGGTTAGAAAAGCTAGAGCGCAAATAGGAGGTTATTTCAACATGCAGAAATTAAAGCAACTGTTGGGATGTAGATTAGGGAAAGAGGGTAAGGATCCAGAGTACGAGGAGTTTCAAAGAATCTTAAGAATAGCCGCGAATTTGTATTTCAATAACCAACTAATCTCCTCAATGCTGACCTCTAAAAAGCATTCTCGTTCTCTAAGGGATGCCCATTTTAGATCTAGACGCCAACTTCTCGAAAAACTTCGTTAAAAATGTTCAGACTGATCACAAATAAACATATTTTCTAAATACCCTTTAATTTATTTTTACTGTATGTTTGTTGCTCGCAGTTTTAACGTTTAAAAACAATTACTGGAAATTTTTTGAAACAAATAAGGGCATTAACCAATACAAGCTTTGAGTTTGCCTCTAAACAATTTATTTATTGTTGCATGGGTTGTGGGTTTACTCTATTTAAGCAATTGCTAGAATAAATAAATATAACTGTAGAGACTATTGAGATTATTGATAACTATTCATCAAAATTGGCCAAAATAGGCTGTAATTAACAAAGAAGTTAATTGTCTAAGATTCAGTAAAACAACATCCTAACAAAAGGAGTTACCTCATCGAATCTGGGGATGCTGATTGCATTAGGACATGTCCGATGGTGTCCTTAATATGGCTTGGAACGAACAATTCTTTGATGTCGTGCACAATTCAAAAAATTAAAAGAAGCGAAAGACATTAATAAATTTTGTTAGGCTTATTCAAATTTAGGGTCATATGGAATACAAATGTAACCCTCTGTTGATTACTGTTGGTGTAGATCTACTGATTAAGAAAAGAATAAAGCAGTGGCTGCACACTTCCAATTTATGACTTCCACACATTCTATCATTTGTAGCCATTCTTGATGATTTTGGCGAATATACCGTGGAGCTCTTCCTTGGTGATTTTTCCATCCTTGTTCTGATCCACAACATCAATAAACCTTTCTACATCAGTTTACCCAATCTGTTTTTGCAACTTAGAGAATACGTCTACTATAAGGTTTCGTACTTCCGTCCTCTATAGAGTGCCGCTGTTATCAACATCGTATTTATTGAAGATTGCCTCAACCGCTGCTTTCAGCTTTCCCTAATCGATTGACATTTAATAATCTAATGTTGGTGAATTACCTTTTCCCATTAAAACACGAAATTCAATTTTCAACATATCTTTAAAAGCATTTGGTTATTTGGCTTTGGTTACATAAACCAACCAACTGACAAACAAAGTTAAAATATAATTTGTATAGAATGTACGGGATTAGTAATTAGAGAAGCTACTTTAGCGAGTCATATTTGTAGAGTGATTATAATAATTCAGTATTTTATATGAACGAATAACAAGTGACGAAAGGAGTGAACGATCTGTTTGAAAAATACGATACTAATAAAAACGGTGTTCTGGAGAGATCCGAAGTGAGGCAGTTGTTAGTGGAGATATTCAAAAAGTGCAACAAAGTCGTTAGTGAAGTAGATGTCGACAAGTTTATCGATTTGCTAGATCAGAACAGGGACAGAATGATTTCGCGCACTGAAATGATACAGATGTTCAGCAAAGCTGCAGAGTTCTTCAGCTGATCACGTACATAATTGATCGTTATTTCATCTGTGCAACCTTTGATATCGACTTGATAACAACTGTAACATCAAAGGTAAACAATCAAACCGAACAATATCATCAATAAATTACCAAAGGTTTAAGTAATCTTCTATGGTGGAAACCGCGAAAGGTTATCCTACAACTTACACTTTAGGCATTTATAGTATGTTTCGGAAAGCGAAAGATAACTTTCTAATTATTTAATAGGTTTTAGGTCAATTAACGAGTGAATATGTAGATAGATTTATGAACTTTCTCATAGAGGATTCTTGTAATCTGTGGTTCTGTC
>JAOXNN020243164.1:0-10155 GCA_028571205.2 Hydropsyche betteni
GTTGCCGGGTGTGCCGTTGGGGTAGGGCACCCTCCGTCACGCCCTTCGGGCGCGCCACCTCCCCATTTGCACTTCGTGAAAATGGAGAGGACCTAACCAGTGACCACCCTCGCCCAGGCCATCCGCGCGGCCCTCCTCGAATCCGATCCCCGCGCCAAGGTCATGGCCACCCGCGCGCTGGTCCGCGATTGGCGCTCCGGGCGGCTGGCGTTCACCTTCGATGTCGCCATGCCCGACGAACCGGGCCGCCCTGGCAAACCCGAGCTGCTCCCCCCAAACCAAATGCCCCGGCGCGGCAAGGGCGGTTCCGAACGCGGGCGGATCGCGCTGTGGCATGCCCTCGCCCACATCGAATTCGTCGCGATCGACCTTGCGCTCGACATGGCCGGACGGTTCGGGGCGGAAATGGGCGAGCAGTTCGTTTCCGACTTTCTGAGCGTCGCCGCCGACGAGGCGATCGTTGCCGGCGTCGCCGTAAAGGACATCGTTGCCGATGCCACCGGACAGGTAGTCGTGGCCGCCGAGGCCGAAAAGTTGGTCATTACCGCTGAGGCCGTTGAGGTAATCGTCGAAGATGGTACCGATGAGGCGATCGTTGCCGAAACTGCCGAATTTCCGAATGCCTGCCACTGGCGACTCTCCTCACAACACCCGCGCGACATGGCGCGTGACACAACGACGTGTGAGGACCTTACGCAGGCATTCGTTAGCGATTACTGATTGCGGATGAAGGAATCCGCTGCAATGCCGAGCATTGTCGAAGCTCCCAGGTAAACTCCCAGGGGTGATCCGGGGCGCAAGCTTGGCCGGTTTGGGAGGCGCAGTCTCGTATACAACGCGTCAAGGCCGGAGCGGGCGCCTCCGTCGCTGCGGCGGCTCGGTTGCACGCCCGCCTCCGAATGGCATAGCGTGGCCGTCGTGGTTCCGCTGCAGAGGGAATGATCGGCATGGCCTCCACCCACTCTGAAACAGCTTCTCTCGTCGCGACGCAGCTCGAGGCGATCGCCGCAGATGCGATGAGCCGCTGCACCACGTGCGGGGCTTGCTATGGCGCCTGCCCGACAGCCAAGCAGATGGGACTGCCGCAGGACGACGCACCGGGGGCGGTGTCGGCGCTGATGGCGCTGACATCAGGCGCGGCCGAAGATCCCGCCGCCGAAGTTCCTGCCGACGATATCGCCCGGCGCTGGGTCGAAGTTTAGACGCTAATTTTAGTCGACTATTCCTTGAGTTTCTGTTCTAGTTGTTATCGTGGCTGGCTAAGCTTGCGAAATGTCGGCTGTCGGTAACCGTGCTTAGTTTGGACATCGCTATTCACGACTCGTTTGTTATTTCTTGTACGATAAGTGTTGTGAGTCTGCCACTCCTCAAGGGATCGTCTTTAATACAACAAATAAGCTACACATTTGGATAACAGAATCCACACCTTTTTATACAGTGAAGTAGATGCGTAGTTTCATAACAGGGTCAACCATGTTATTTATACAAGCATATAATTTAAATATCCTCGATTTGAATGTTCTCAGAGTCGGCCATGCCTCCTGTTCCTCACTAATCAACCTCTCCTTAGAAAATCAGAATACCAACCACTATTGTCAATCCCCACGGCATCCAGCTAACCCTCGTTCGATCAGCTTCCAAATAACTACTCTCGACCGTCGCCACTGGCCATCTGTCGGGCAGCTCCTCTAAGCAGTACACTAAATGCTTAAGTTAGAGATCTTGGTAGCGGGGTATTGATTTAACAGCGTCCCCTTTCAAACCATTCTTCCTCTTCCGCCCAGAACATGCAGAAAATAACAGTGACTTCAAACCAGCAGAAGCAAGGAATCACCTACGTCCGGATTCCTCACTCTCCGAACACTCAGATGCCAATGATACAACGCATTTCTGCCAAAGACCTCAACATGCCCATAAGTTTAAACTCATAAAGACCCATCAGTCAAAGGTTCACGATTAAATCAGTCGACCGAGACACCAACCGATAAATTTGTAGAAGCCCAGAGCGTTTTGTCAATCGGCCACATACTGCAGCTACACTATCTCTAAATTAAATAATGAGAGAACATATCGAACAAGCTAGTCGAATATTCATGGAAAGAGTTCAGTCGGAGATGGGACGAAACAATACGTAAGGACTGTGTTAATAATAGAGAGCTGAAGAGATTGGAGTCCAGACTAAAGCAGTCTGAGAACTAACTCACCAGAAAATCAAGTTAGCTGGAGACACTCAAAGTGACTTACTAGCGAATGCTCAAGGACCAGGAAACGAAGCACCGTATAAATATTGATAATGCTGTCAGATAGGCTGTAAACACATAGAAAGCGAAGCTTAAAGGCAGTGAGACTAAGTCAGGAGAGTAGATGGAGAGAAACTTCGAGTATATAACTGGGAGGATGAGGGACCTAGATGTCAAGATCAGAGCCCTGGTCGATAATTACGATAGATATTCATAAACCAGGGGATCAGTTGACCATAATAAGGAGTTCACAAGCAAGTTAGAAGCAGCGAAGAGGGAAGTAATGTAAGACTTAGGCAGCAGACTGAAGAGTATTGAGAGGAAGTCCCTCGAGAACATTGATACACGATAGAGTCGACTGCAGCAACTATAAAACGAATACACGAGAGTTAAACTTTAGAATGAAACTAATTAGAGGCTAATTAGAACCATACTTTAAAGAATCGGTTACACTAACAAATAGAAGTAGCTAAGCGAACTCAAAGCTAGAATAATAGAATTTAGGCAGAATAGTATGGTGAGCCCACCCTTAAACTCTAAAAGGTTAGAAGTCCTACAGACAGAAATAGCAAATCTCAGCAGTAAGCTTAATAAGACTGAGAAGACATTGAGTTTGTAAGTGAGTTCTCTATCGAAAGAGTGCGGTACAGTGCTGACTGCTATGAAAACATAGTATAAGGATAGGACTGTGCAGGGGCAACTCCTAAGTTAGTTATAATTAAAGAATACAAAGTTTAAAGAACTTTAACATAAAATAGACTGCTTGGAATCTAATAGGAACGACCTGTAGCAGAAATTGACCCAGGCTACAAAGAGAATGCATTAGCTAGAATAAAAGTAGGGTTAGATGAAGTTATGCTTAAGACAAACCACTTCCAGTTTGGAAGAGTGCCTGAAATCTAATGCTGGACTTTAGGCAAAATTAAAGGATTCGAGTGGGAAGCTTACTGAGGCAACCATGGGGTTGTAGAGATACCTTGGCAGGAACAAATCTTTAGAGAGTAGGGAGACAGAACTCCAGCAATAGCTAAAGTTGACCAATTAGAAGATGCAGCAGGCCATCAAATAGTATTAAGTTCAGATCATCCAGCTCAAATAAACCTTATTGAAGGAGTGCTAACTCAGAACCACCATTTAAAAACAGTCATTCAATGCTCAGATTAGCGAACTGACTAAGAAGTACTCTGCAAACTCAAGTGAACTGGAGAAGAGACTTTAGAAGTAGGCTCAAGCTAATAGATAGATTCTAAAATAGAAAGATAGTCAGTTGTAAAAGCTCAAACAATCCAGTAAATAGCTGGAAAGCCATAAGAAACAACTTTAGAAGCGGGTGAAGGAACTGGAGCTCACTCTATCAGAGCAGGCTCAATAGATTGAAGACCTTAATCCTATTTTCAGTCAGATGGAAACCCTCCATAAAACACATTCAGCAAGGCTCATCGACCCTAGCAGCCAAATCTATTCTTCCAAAGGTAATACCCATCCTATTTAGTGTCTTTCAAATCAGAAAATAAGGTGGGATCCATGCAAAAGACAAAAAGTAATAGGGTCTAGAGTTCAGACTAAGATACCAACTCCTGCATAAACTACCGTAAGGCTAGCTAGAGTTGTCAGTCAAGTAGCGTTCATAGTCGTCATAAATAGGACTTGCCGTCCAAATTGGCCAAACTTAAAGGTATCCATGGTTTTATGCAGAAACATTAAAGAAAAATAAGCTGCCTCTTCCAGTTTGCTGTTAGATAGATTAGACAGGCTATTTGAAATTCATGGAGGAAGGTACCTATATATACGATGAGAAGGGTGATCTGTTTGTATTAACTAGGTAGGAAATAGAAAGAGCAACCAAAAGCCGAATAATTACTCTTTGATCGTACTTAGTTAGTTCTCATTTGTTGACTTCTCATATATACAACCATCAATGATCTAATCGGTCAAATCACCCAGTTTTGTTTAGAAGTATCTGAAGTCGGCGTTAAAAACATTTTCTAGTATCGGGTATCTTAGAAACTGTAACTAATAAATACATCAGTTGCTAATTATTTGAGTTTAAGTTGATGTATGAATCACCAATTTACGAAAGGATCGCTGCTAGGCTTCACATCCTGGGCAATGCTACCTGAGTCGGGGTAGTCATCGAAGTTAGAAACGTCGCCAGGGCTTTTTACCACTGGAACGTAGGAAGGCTTTAGCTTCTTCTTAAGTAAGTCATCCCAGTTGAGGCTGTTGAACCACCTGTGCTTCTTAATGTCGTTGACACCTATATTTACACTCTTCTGTACCGTCCTTGAGGTTGCCGTATCTCTTGGAAAGATCTGCCACAAGCAGGTGTTTCACCAACGACTTGGCGTCCTTGTCAAAGCTCTGCGGGAACTGGATCTTCCCTCGAAGAATGTTTTTGTAGATGCCCATAGGGTCGTCGTCGTTGAAGGGATCGATACCAGCGTGCATCTAATAAATGAGGACTCCCAGAGTCCACCAGTCAACGGCTTTTCCGTGGCCTTGGTTGAGAATGACCTCTGGAGCTATGTACTCTGGGGTTCCGCAGATGGTGAAGGTCCTGCCCTCGTGCAGAATCTTGGCGAAACCGAAGTCCGTCAGTTTGAGGTAGCCGTCGTTTCCGACGAGCAGGTTCTCTGGTTTGAGGTCTCTGAAGATGATGTTCTTGCTGTGAAGGTATTCGAAGCAGGAAGCAACAGTAGCAGCATAGAATCTAAATAGAAAACGAAAGTACCTCGCCTGTTCGGTCGAGAAAGTTTCGACAGTGCGGAGATAAGTGAAGAGTTATCCTCCGTTGATGAGTTAGAGCACTAAATAGAGATATTTGGCATCCTGGGCGAGCCCCTCGAAGTGAACGATAAATGGATGGTTGATCTGGGAGTGGACAAAGTTTTCGTTGTAGACGTGGTCCACCTGTTGGGACTTAATGATGTCTCCCTTGTTGAGCAGCTTGAGGGCATAGTACTTTCCTGTCTTTTTGTTTTTGGCGACCTTAACCTTCCCGAAACCACCTAAATCTCACAAGGTCTTACCTTTACCAAGTGTTCGACCGACTTCATAGTCCTCCAGCTTCATCTTCTTGATGGACTAGCTTTCTTGCTTCTTCATTTGGATTTAAATTATAGAAAATGACCGATTCATAGAACAAATAGTGCCATAATTAGTGGTAAATCTGAAATTAGATTTGTTGGAATATCGTCTTTTAACTGCTTTGTGACAGGATGATACTTCATCAGATACACTACCAAATTAATGTTTAGTTTTCCAGCGGTTCAACATCCAAGATTATTGAAAACTAAATATAAAACTGAAATACAGAGCTACTCAATCTGACTAGACAGAATCGTTAAACTAGAGAATATTGATTTCGATAAGATGGGTTAATCTCTGCATCAACAAACATCAACAAGAATAAGTGTGATTTAAAGTCTGTCTAGGTTATTCCCTTTCTTTTACTTGATTAGCATAGAATTCTGGCTCTAGATTCTGAATATTTCTAATACTTCACCTCTTTTGAACGATAGCAAAATTTAGAATCTCCCTCCTAACATGTTAGCTATTTAAACGTATTCTATTATTAAAATCATGATCCAACGCAACAGTCGTTCGAAAACCATTGATGAGTATTAAAGGCTCATTGAGTCTGCTCACTCAGAGGAGGCTAAGAATCACTACTCTTAAGCTCTCTCCTTCTACCAGCAGGCTTCCAGACTCATCGACCATAACTTTGTATTCGCTAATCCTTATCTGTAGGCACACATCGAAAAACCTGGCTGTATACAGTCCATAGCATAGTGCTATCGAAGAATGGGCGACGTCGAGAGGGCCAGAAAGTTACTGAAAGAGTAAAGTTATTATCGATGTAGAGCCATCTAATTATTGAAGAGGCCAACTAAAAATTAAACTTGGCAGGCAATGGAGGCCATTTCCCTCGAGCTACATAAATCATGGACCAGTTTAGGAATAATCGAACAGGATGAGCTTTAAGCCTTAATAAACTAAAACAACGAGCTACCTGAGAAAGTATTCGAGCTATTCAAAAACAGCAAGCTTTGTATTATCTAAGCTCATCGACTGAGTAGTTATTTATTAATTCAGCGAAACAACAATTCAGAAATAGAAGGCAACTATCCAGTTACCAATGGTTTGAGTTTTACTCTTCTGACTTAGTTAACTACTGTAATATTCTGATTCTGGAGCTGCAGATCTTTGAGGAGAAGAGGGTTGCCTCGGAAATCACTAAGATTCTGAACAAGGCCTAAAGGTTCAACAAAATATATATCAAGTAGATCCGTAGTAAGTCAACTTTAAACAAATGTTACTACCAAATGGGTGTAGCATACAGGTATTTGCGCTAGTTCCAGAAATCTGAGACATACTTGATGAGAGACAACGCTTATTGCGTGAAGCACAACCTACAAGAAGAATTACAGAAGAATCAACATGAGCTTGTTAAACTGTATCTGGTTATGAACCGATTCGACAAAGCCTTAAAATATGTACCAGAGCATGACCATCAACAACGTGCAGATATAATGAAAAGCGCCAAAAGCTATAAAAAGATAAAGGAAGACATTGCTTTATTCGATTACGGTACTATTGACATTGAGCACTTGAGGGATCTAGCCTAAGACCTATTCGAATTTTAATAAGAAGATTCTCTCATTACTATCTGTAAAGGTCTTCTGCGGACTCAGTCCTAAAGTATCACTCTGTCCCAGCTGATCGAACTCAATACACTTCTGGCAGAGTGCTACTATAACAAGACTGACAAGGATTATAAGAACTGTCTATATTACATCGAACAGGCTGAGAAATACTGCAAAAAGTATACTAAAGAATGGCTGAACCTTTAAGTTCTCAAAGCTAATGCTATTAGCGAAATGGACCCTTAGAACCGTACGAAGGTGTAGTAGATGTTTGGATCTTGCATAAACCTGGCTCAGTAACTATCTACACAGGAGACTGAAGAGAAGTGTCGATCGAACTACAGGAAATACCGATAAGATTTTACCTATAAGCATCTGTCCAGAGTTTAGCTGTCAGACGACGAGGATATTTTTGAGTCTTTGGATAAAAAATCACTATCAGATATCTAAATTGAAGATATTTCGAATATTGAGTCTGCTCCAACGAAGAATTACAGCCAACCTGTAAAAGCTAAACCTCAAGGTGTGCAATACTATCGCTAGAAATGTGTGAAGCATGGTATACAGTTCAACCAGTATGTGGTGAACAATATTCTGAATAAAAAGCCATACTCTGTCAGTGGGCTCATCAACTTTTCACAACAGCACTTGTTAATTATTCTCAAAACCATCCATAAACCTGTTTCAATATAGCTTAAATACCACACCCTGTAATCCAATTTCGTAGATAGTATGGCCAAGTATTCTTCCAGTGGAAAGTTAGACCTATCCGAGCTTTAAACTCTAGTTGTAAAGTGTAAAGGAATTAACGTTGACAGGCTATCAATAGCTCTGTAACAGTCAAGTAACCTATCAACTTTAAAGTTATATGGTTGTAGCTTACCCAAACTTCCGAGACTGCAGTACTCTAACTTAAAGATACTGTACTTGAAGAATTGTCGGTTAACAGACTCTCTGGTTGAAGATCTCTGTAAATTCGAACTAAAAAGTCTAGAGGTGTTGAACTTAAAAGGAAACCTACTTACAACTGACTGTTTCAGAAGTATTAATAGCTTGAAGTACCTCTACAAGTTGAACCTGTCTCAGAATCCACTTAATAGTGAGAGAGAGGGTGAGGGTCTTGTACTTTCAGTCAGATAACTGGTGCTAAAACGAATCAAATTCACATAATAGCTTGTTAATTCAATATTCGTTACCGTCAAACAGACAGAATAACTAAACATTAGTGCAAGCTTCAATGTGCAGATGTTTTTCTAAAGAATGTTTGCTATCTACTTGAATGAGCACTACACCATTAGGATTCGGAATCTAACTATCAACAGAGTAGCTATAAATAGGTAGGTTTCGACTTATATCAAACATTTTCTGTTGTTGACGAACAATTTGAAGACTTTATCGATTGCCTTCATCAAAGACTCCCAGTAATTGATCTCTTAGATTGTTTAGTGTGCAAAGGAGAACTGCCGGCTGGATAAGATAGATGTGGAAGGGTGTGGGCTACCCTACGAAATCGAGTCTTTGCTACCTGAATGATTAATTACTTAATCCTAAATAATATATAATTTAATCTACTATGAAATCTCGCTAGCCAATTACTCACCCAAATATCACATAAGCCAGAATTCCCACGGTCGCTGTAACAATACCACAACATGCCATTCGCAAACACCGTTGCCTGCTCTTCATTTTCCTCTCGAGAGCCCTGCATACCTCAAAATTTACTTTGAATCATTCTGAAGAGTCATCGATAATTAAGACATAAGTGCTGATTTCTTCTCTGCCAACTACAGGTCACCCATATTGCTCATTAGCTTTCCCACATTATTCTTCATTACACCGGACAACTATTCCACATTTTAATTGAGCTCCTGTAGCTTATTCATACTGTTGGCATTGAACAGTCTGATGTTGTCGTTAATATTGACCTTGAGCTTGCTCAGAGACTCGGTGTCTTGGAAGTTAGTTTTAGATATGAACCCTTCAATCTTGCCAAGGAACATATTTATGAGATTCGGACTCGTCTGTTTGCTCGCTAATACCATCTGAATGGAGTCTGCATGGTATGGGGATTACTTTTGTCCGATTTAAAATACCATATGCCGTTGGAGGAGGGCTCTGTTTGTAGCAACTTGATATCCTTTCCAGCAATCTTTTTGATTATGGAGTTGGACTCGTACATAAGGAAGTCCCTCTGCGTAGGGTTGGAGAACTATGCTAACTTCACCTCCTTCTATGCAACCGAATAATACACGAAACTCTTCAGCGACTCTTTCGACATGCTACCAATCAATCCGAAATTTGATTATCAATAACTGGGTTATAAATGCCTTGGCTTTGATATACAATTACGGTGTATTTAACATTTGATAATTTAATCGCTCAACAATATGAAATCAAAGCTTCAAGAGATATTGGAGAAGATCCCAATGATGACGATTCATGCAGGCCCTAAGGACGGTTAGAAATGGGTCGAGAGAATGAAAGAATAGTACAAAGTGCTTATCGCTTACGTGCAGGATAACAAAACTAAAGATAATGATTGGTTCAAGATTAAACCCCTTAATAAGGAATGCACCAAATGGGAAGGCACTTGCACATACGTTCATGACCTTGTGCGTTACACCTTCAAGCTCAAATTCGAAATACCTGCAAGCTATCCAAGCGCTCCGATAGAACTAGAGCTTCCCGAGCTTGAAGAAAAGACTATCAAGATGTATCGAGGAGGAAAGATATGCCAAGATGTGCATTTTGCACCGTTGTGGAGAGAGTACACTCCTAAGTTAGGAATAGCTCACGCACTTGCTTTAAGCTTGGGGCCTTGGCTAGGAGCGGAAGTACCGAACATGATTTCGGAAGGCACTCTCAAGGTTAAATGAGTTATTGATATGCTGGAGATAGATTTTAGTTAGCTAGTTATGTATTTTACTAAAAATAATTGTCGAATATAGTAATGAAAACATTAATTAATGTTAGTTTGTAGCTTCAATCATTTTAGTGGTCTGCTTTCATCTCATTTACTTTATTCTTATCTTTTAGCTTACCTGTGCTCAAAAGGTTAAGCTCAATGACCAGAAAATGAGGGAGCGCCTCAAAAAGGCCGTCACAAGACTTAAAGGCACGAGGTTAATTACAGAGTAGACGTCGTAACTCTTCAAAACTCACAGAGTCATCAAGAGATTTAAATACCTGAATGGGGAAGCATGTGGGCTTGTCGAAGAGAAGGCTCCTTTAGAGGTGTCTTAGAGGCAGAGGAAGGAAATCGGCAATAG
>JAOXNN020243173.1:0-10154 GCA_028571205.2 Hydropsyche betteni
TTTTATTTTATTGCGTAATAGTATGGTTATCAATACACAACCGATGTTATTAACATCGGGCCTATATACTAGTTTTTCAATAATTGTAAACTAACGTCAGTGAACGCTATAGTCTGTGCGCGCTAGCGTCATGTGTACTATCGTCATGTGCGCTTGTGACATTTGAACAGACGTCTAGTTACCGCAGGATCCAGGTGAATAAAACGAATTTTTCAATCTGCATTTTTTTATCGTTAAAAAATTACATATATATATAATTGTAAAGCATTTCTTTGTTAAAATATTAGATTAATAATTTGAACGTTATTTAAGCATTTTATATTAAGTTAACAATTAATACCTAACTGTATGTTTCTTGAATAGCAATTTTTAATAAGATAAACTAAAAAAATCGTTTCGCAGATACATAACAGTCAGTATTGGTGAAAATATTCATTATTAAAATTATTTTCAAGAAAAGAAGTTTGTGTCATTTACTTATGCTTTTCCTGAAACTGCGAAAAGTATAGAAATAAAATTATTAATTATACTGAAAAATTATTGTTAATGATAAATCTTATATAGCATTTCAATACTTATCTTTTTAATGTAAAAAAATAATTATATTACCAGAATTTTTTTTTAAATATTATATATTAGAATACAAAACAATGAAAAATAAATGCTTAATATCACGAAATTAAAAAAAATCTCCCATACATACATATACGCAAAACGTATTTAAATAAAAATTTAACCGTCAACAAAACCAATAATTCACTATCTCTAGAAAAATTAAAGTATACATCCCCATGTCATAATAAATATCACAGTAGAAGCAAATTCAGGACAACCGCCAAATATTGCGATTCGAGCTTTTTTTATATGGGGTGGCTCATTTGATATGGGAGGTAAACAATCTAATCCAAATTCTGAATAAGATGCACAACCTATTATAGGCATGTGGGGGAAATTTCCAGCTAATATATTTCTTTCATAAGAGGAAGACAAGTCTCTTCCCGAACATGAAATTTTTATAATGATCCCATATTTTCTCTCCGGAATCACGGTAGATATCTAAAATAGGATCAAAAATATTATATCAAAGATGAATCATAATCAGTGATGTAGTGGAGCCGGAACAAGCCGGAACAGCGTTCCGGTATTTTTTTCTAGGCCGGAACGCGCTCCGTTACTTTTCTAAATATGCGAAAAATTATTGTGAAAATATTAAAAAATAAACCAAAGATAATAAGGAAATTGATAGTTTTATGGTGATACAGTTCGATTGATTTAGCGATTTGGAAAAAAAATTTCGTCTGCGGCGTCTTTTTGACTTATTTTATATGGTTCTAGAACATTTACCCCCCTGGGTAAGTATCTCAGGTCTTGATGTTTAAAATTAAAATCATTATTACTTAAATTTTAAAAAAAAACCTTAAAAATAATTTGCCATGGGGTGGAGGGGGGTGTAAAAATTAAACGTTTCGGCTCTAATTTTTCTAGCACTACATCACTGATCGTAATGAATAAGTCATATTAAACATCACCTTTCCTATTTGATTTTGAAAATGATATTCCATGAGATCCGTACGACTTTCCGTGTAGAATGTGAACACTGAAGAAAATGCATCATACTGAACGCTATCAATGTCAGATTTATTTACGCTGAAAACTACTATTTTTGTTAAGATGTCTTTGGAATCGGTCGGAATGGAATAGTCTAAGGAGTAGTGTGTAATACCACCGCATACTGCAAATTGACGGTTTGGATGTTTACTTTGTTGTCTGGAATCCAAAATAGAAAAATTATTTTTTTCTGATTTTCTTTTGATCTATTTTCAACAAAAAATTGAGAAAATCACATAGATTGTGTTTCATCTATCATGGTCGTAATAAAGTTTTCTCTATGGCCACATCCGAGACCATACGATATAAATACCAACATACCCTTAATAATGTTATTATTCATGATTTCATTCAATTCGACATAAAATTCACTACAATTTGGAAAATCTTTATCCGTAACACTCAAAACATTTACCTGAACTCCAGGAATCTTTGGAATCACAAAACCACACATTAAATTACCTAAAAAATCAATTATGTATTGTTAATTTAATGTTTTACTGTAAAAGTAAACTATCATCGTTTCCTTATTTTATTTACCTAAACTGTTATTTATTCGTATAGGCAGATGAAATAACTCTATGCCCAGGATTGCCAAGACTTTAGTGTCTTTATTGGAAAACGAACATTTGTGCTCGAATTCTGAAACAAAATAATGTCAATATGTTTGCACAGAAACATAATAAATTGTAACGAGAAATTCTGGATTTTAGGTGTTTAAACTATTTACTCACATATTTACATTTTAACATGAATAAAATATATATGCTAAAATTAAATTTCTTAACATTTTCCTCTCGTAATTTATGTATTATAACGAATTTCGCACGAAGTTTTCAGGTTATGTTTGTTAATTTTTAAACATGTTTTAACGAGTTTCATTTTGAAATATTGTACGGAGGCATCTTTTACCGTCCAAACTATTCGTATATTCAAATTTATACTATCTAAGGAAAAATGATTTGCGAAAACTGATAAACATAATCTCCCTAGTAACTAGTCTCTCTCTCCTAACTAGTATAGACTATGCATGAAAAACGTTAAGTACGTAACCTAATTTACTGTCTGAAAAAAGGCATAAATTACGCGTGAAATGCATTGAGAAATTTAATTTTAGCATCCAAATGCATATTTTTCGTGTTAGACTTACGCAAATGGTCGACACATTCCATACATACAAATCGCTAGGTGTTAAACAGACTATTTGTATTCAAGGTGTAAAGGACGTGTACACTATTTTGAAATTTTACACCGTAAAAAATATAATTGTTGATTTTGTATCCCGAAAATTGTAAACATGGGGATTTTTTCACATGACTTTGCACAGGGAAAGTTAAACTCGTAATCTTATCGTTATTGTTAAATAAGTCTAAAACAATAAGGGCTTCGAATAGGAAAAGGACAGCAACCGAAAACCGCTTAAAACTGAATTTTTTGCCGGAACGATAACTGGAATTGAACCGGAAATAATATCGGTTTATTTCGGTTCAACAAAAAAAAAATATTCGTACATCCGAATAATCAAATATCAGTTTTGTTAGTGCTCTTTAGAAAACATTTTTTTTAATTTTTAGGAATGTCAGTTTTTGTAAGTGTACGGTTTTTTTGAAAACTCTGAGCTAAATTGATAATCGAAAATCGGAAAAAATTACGGTTTAAAGCCCTGAAGACAATATAAAATTTTAATATAATTCAAATATTATAATGAGCCAATAATATAAAATTAATATAGTTTCTATAAACAAAAGCACATTTTCATAAAAACTTTTGTTTTTGGTGTGCCTAGGGTGACCAAAGTCCAACTTCGCCTTGAACAGTCCTATTTTTTTGTGTTCTGCATTTTTTTTTTCTAAGAAACTGAGAATATCTTTTTAAAGAAAAATTACCTAATTTATTGTTTATTTCACGAAGTCAATCGTTCTTTAATATGAAATTATTAGATGAATAATTTTTTTTTTTTTGTATGGGGGAAAGTTATAATTTTTCGGTGCATTTTGTTGCAGTCCTAAGAAATATTGTTACCCAGGTAGGTGTGCCGCAAAATTTCGAAAATATGGTTAGTGTTTCGCTGAAGGAAAAGGTTGCGGAACACTGAGGAAATGCACCAGTGGTCGACCATGAATCTAAAGTTGGCCATCTGACAGAAAAACACAAAAAAATGTTTCTGAAAAATTACCATTTTCAGAAACATTTTTTTTTATTTTGTGCGTGTGAATGGGCAACTTTGCGCCAGCCTAACACGAATGTACCTAAATTCAAATAAATTAACTTACGTTCAATCTCGGTGCAATGAAGACATATATCCGACTCATCATCAACGTCTATCGAGCTACAACAGGTGAGCGGACACTGAAAGGGTTTGCCCCTGAAATACCTTCTTTGGATCGTGAACAGAAGTTCTGGGGTCCCAAAGCACCCTGGAGACAAATACGAAACGGGAAGGCTATTTTCCGATTCATCATTCACATTAGCAACGTAAAAATGACGCGGGTGTAGCTCCTTCCTTCTCAATTCCTTCACCACCGATTGCCAAAGTTCGCAAACTCTTTCTGCCACTTCGGCTTGTCGCCATGTCATGTGTTTGATGATGCTCTTGACGATGAGATAGTTGGAGCCGACTGCAAGCGACAGTTCCTCCATTTTCGAAACGCGAGTTGCCTCGCGGTAATTAAACGGTTGTGATTAAAATTTATCGCAAGACAACATATTCCGACCATGTATGGTGACGTCGCCAGTGGTTGACCATGTACCCGTGGTCGACCTTTTTCGGATAAACGTGAAAATTTCAGTTTTTAACGACAATGATCTAAAACAGCTAATATATCGCACTCTTTCCGATAGATTATTTTCTTAGAAAACCTTAATTTTATGAGAAGTGGTCAATTATTGATATGATCGATTGCATGTTTTTTTTTCACAAATTTCTGAAGATGTATTACTCATAAGAAATCCTTTTTGATAAAAAAAAAACCATCGATATTTCGAGAGAAAAATACTTTCTACCTCGAAAAATGCTAAAATTGAGAATTCTAGTTCTTTAATAAATTTGCAAATTTGTATGATAAAAAAAATTGCCTGCGGCGCTAATCTTTGGTCTACTTCTCGTAATATTACATAGCTATGCAAAAGGGTATTTTTTACGAATAACACTTGATTTTCGTTTTAAAATTTTTGAATTAAAAAAAATAATTTTAAATTCAGCGTGTAATTTGATTTGATTTCTCTTTTCGAAAATATTTAGAAAAATAGGGGGACTGGGGGGAGCGACACGAAAATTTTTGCATGTGGGCGGCCGACCACCTCTAATCGGCCCTGTAGCAGAACGCCAAAACCATTTTTGCAAAAATTTTCGATCTTGTAACCATTCAAGTTTCCCTGACGTTTGCTCAAATGACATAAGCGCACGCGACACAAGCGCATGCGCGCAAGTGCAAAATTTTCAAATTACAGTGGAAAACATTTAATATAAAATTGAAAGGGCCAAAAAATACGTTTTGGTGTTAAAAGAATTTCATGTTAAACGATATAGTATATGTAATGTTTTTTCAGTACCAAAATACCATTTCTTGTTAACAGATTTTTCATGTTAAGCGATGTCTACTGTAGTATCATTATTAACATTTTGAAAAAATCATTCACGTTAACACTCGAGTAACATTTCATTACCTATATCATTAGTAGCAAACTTTTTTCCAGGATCAAATCAAACGTATCGTTTAATCAATTCAATTTTTGAGAGCTTTTTTGCCATTAAAATGAGTATGTCCTTGGCACGACATACTCAGTAAAAAAACATGTATTTGGAAGTTTTGACATGTAAATGAAAAACTCAACATAATAATTTGGAATATTCATCGTTACCATTATCTTAAATAAAGACATCACAGTTATCATCATCTGACAATTTAATTACTTCTTTTTACAAAAAAACATGAATTATATACATGTAAGCAAAATGTACTTAAATATAAATTTAATTGTCAACATAACTGATATTTCAGTACCTTTAAAAAAATTAAAGCAATGGTCCCCAAGACATAATAAGTATTACAGTAGAAGTAACATGAGTGTATTCAATGTATAAATCTTGTTCATCTTCTATAATATTGGATGGTTCATTTGATAAGCTAGGTAAACAATCTACTCCTATTTCTACACTTGATTCACTAATTACAATAGGCATATTGGGGAAATGATCAGCTAATACATCATTTTCAAAGGAGGGATCCAAGGTAACTCCAGAACACGAAAATTTTATACTAATCCCGTATTTTCGCCGTGGAATCAGATCAGATATCTAAAATAGAATCAACATTATTATATATACATGTATTACAAATGAATCAAAATAAAGTATTCATAATAATTATTAATACATCACCCTTTTTATTTGATCCTTAAAATCTTTCTCCAGAATACTTTCAGATTCTGAGCAAGGTGAAAATACTGAAGAAAATGTATCATATTGAACGCTATCAATATCAGATTTATTTACGCTAAAAACTAGTACTTTTATTATATTTTCGTCAGAATAGGTCAGAGTTGGAAAGACAATGGGATTGTGTGTAATACAACCGCATACTGCAATTTGACTGGTAGGATGGGTTCCTTTTTGTCTATAATTCAAAGCAAATAGATTTTTTTATCTGATTTTATTTTTATTTTCAACTAAAAATTTAGAAAATTACTTGGTTTGAATGTAAACTATTATTTTTTCAACAAAGTCATCTTCTTGATCATCATTTTCGCCAGTTGTCACATATATCAACAAACATTTAACAATGTTTTTATCCATAATTTCATTCAGCTCGTGATAAAATTTACTGGGATCTGAATAATTTTCACTAGTAATATTCAAAAGATCTATCTGAACCCCAGGAATCTTCGGAATAGCCAAACCACCCATAAAATTACCTTAAATCCATTCAAGTCATTCATATTTTATCATAAAAGAAAACCGTCATCATTTTATTATTTTATTAACTGGAACCTTTTATATCTTGCATTTGCAAATGTATTAATCCTGGGCCCATAATTTCAATGATTTTAGTATCGCTTTTGCAAAATGAACATGCATGCTTGAATACTGAAACAAAATAATGTCAAAAAGTTTGGACAGAAACATACAACAATAAACTGTGAAGAGTTAATCCTGCATTTTGGTGAGTAAATTTTACATTTTAACATGAATTATACAACAAATTCTTAAATTAAGATTCTTATCGTAGTTTACGCACAATTCATACATTATAAAGGCGTTAATAATTTGTTTTTAAAGAACTTCATACGTAGTTCTGAGGTTTCACTGCAAATCAATGATGGTATTTAGCAATTTGTGTGTATGTGAACGTACAACTTTTTCACCAAACTGACAAGAAAGTTCCTGTAATTAAAATAAATTAAAACAAATTAGCTTACGTGCATTTTCCGTGCAATAGGGACATACACGCGACCGTCTGCCGAAAGTTTTCGGACAAGGGTCGAGCGGGCATCGATAGCGTCCGGTGTAGGAAAACTGCCGTTGTGACGCGATGAGGAGTTCTGGGACTGCGAAACATTCCGGACTCGTCACAAACGTGACGGGACGTCTATTTTTCATGTAGACAAAGCGGAAAGTTTGCACGTGTAGCTCAGTCCTCCTCAGTTCTTTCACCACCTGTTGCCAAAGTCCGCAAACTCTTTCTGCCACTTCGGCTTGTCGCCATGTCATGTGTTTGACGATGCTCCTGACGATGACGTAGTTGGACCCGACTGCGTTTGAAAGTTCGTCCATTTTCAAAACACACGTTGTCGCGCGCTTTCATGTAAACAAACGGCCAACGGTTGTGATTGACGTTTGTCGCAAGTCGATATATTTTGACCATGTACTTATATATAATTTTTTTGGCGATCGGTCGTTTGCTCAAATGACACTGGCATTCGCGACGCTGGGGCAAAATTTTCGAAATAATATCACTACCTATCTCGGGAATTCCTAACCCTATGACCGCGGACAGATTTGTGTGCGCTCGTGGTGAACGAATTTCTGCACTCCGCGTAAAACTGCACATCCTCGCACGAACTGTGCACTTCAAGGTTGCAGACCTCCGCATATTAAAGATCGTGAAAAGTTTATCATCTTTCGACAACGATTTTACAATTCTAATCCGGGTAATTATATTTTAATAAATAAAACTCCTAAAAATTTATCTCGTTTCAGTTGAGAGATTTTAAAATGACAAGTTTTCAATGCCTATAGTCGTATGAAAACGTATTTTTATCATTTATTTTAAAATTAAAATTATTAAATTTTGATTGAAATAATGAGTTAAAATCTTATACTTGCTGAACACATTTTTTGAAAATTTTTGTAATAGACGAAATACATTTTTTTTCGATTTTAAGTCCGCAAGAATTAAATCTGAAAAACGCCTGAAATTAATCACCAAGTAAAAAAAACACGTATTTGGAAATTTTGATATGTGAACGAAAAACCAACATGATAAGTTGGAATATTCATCGTTACCATTATCTTAAATAATGGCATCACAGTTATATCTGACAATTTAATTACTTATTTTTACAAAAAAACATGAATTATATGTTACTAGCGTATTCGAACTGGCGTAGCCATTTCGAACATGCTATAGTAGGAATAGGATAGAATAAGATAGGCCGTTTCTAGCTCAGGCCGATTCTAGCGTCAAAAACTATCTAGAACTGCTAGTATGCAATATTATGATTTATGACGTAGGACTTAACACACATATTTTAAATCCGTGGATACCCGTTTATGTAACGTTCTGGGTTTGAGCAGCGTTAATAATGCCATTAGTGTGTTGAGGCTCTGGCAATACAAAATTTGCGATCTATTTGGATCTAACTATCAGTAAAGTTCTGTTAATATCGATTGGTGAACATTTTATTGGCAAGTGTAATGATATTACGGTAGAATTATTTTAACAAGTTTGGCACGCTTACAATAACATCAGGTTAAGTTAGGTTGGATTTCTTTATGGCTCTGACAATAATACGGTTTTGACATTCGAGAACTGTCAAAAAAATACAATAAACAACATATGCATATGCTCACCGACGCGACATCTAGAAACCAAAACGTCATAAGTACATAATATTATATTCATGAGCCCCAAATCGTTGTACATAAAGCTCAATATGACAGATATAGGCGCTAGAAACGGCCTGGCGCTAGAATCGAACTATAACATATACATGTAAACAAAATGTACTTAAATATACATTCGATTGTCAAAAAAACCGATATTTCACTACCTCTATAAAAAATTAAAGCAAAGGTCCCCAAGATATGATGAATAACACAGTAGAAGTAAGATGAGTGTGATCATTGTATAAATGTTGTGGATCTTCTATATCGGACGGCTCATATGATGAGCTAGGTAACCAATCTAATTCTATCCCAAAAAATGAATTACAATTTAAAATAGGCATATTGGGGAAATGTTCAGCTAATACATCATTTTTAAAAGATTTGAAAGATCTGGAAGTACTTATAGATATTCTAGGTTTTAGATTCAGATATTCCAGATCTTCAGATATTTTTATAATGATCCCGTATTTTCGCGGTGGAATCTGGTCAGATATCTGAAATAAAGTCAATATTATTATATTAAGAATGAATCAAAATAAAGTATTCATATTAATCGTTAATACGTCACCTTTTTTATTTGATCTTTAAAATCCTTTTCCAGATGATTTATAGATTTTGTGCAAGATGAAAATATTGAAGAAAATGCACTATATTGAACACTGTCAATATCTGATTTATTTACGCTAAAAACTACTACTTTTGTTATATTTTCACTGGAATCTATCGGAGTTCCCCAGAATGTGGATTTTTCTGATTTACAACCGAGTACTGCAATTCGACTGGTTGGATGGGTTCTTTTTTGTCTATAATTCAAAGCAGATAGATTATTTTTTTTTTTATTTTACTTTTATTTTCAATTAAAAACTTAGAAAATTACTTAGTTCGAGTATCAGCTATCATTTTTACAACAAAGGCTCTTTGTTGGTCATCATGTTTGCTCGTTGTCATATTTATCAATAAGCATTTGACAATGTTTTTATCCATGATTTTATTCAGCTTGAGATAAAATTTACTGGGATCTGAATAATTTTCACTAGTAATATTCAAAAGATCTACCTGAACCCCAGGAATCTTCGGAATCGCCAAACTACCCATAAAATTACCTTAAATCCAATCAAGTCATTTATATTTTATCATGAAAGTAAATCATTATCATTTTATTATTTTATTAACTGGAACCTTTTATATCTTGCATTTGCAAATGTATGAACACTGGGCCCATAATTTCAATCATTTTAGTATCCCTGTTGCAAAATGAACGTACATGCTTGAATACTGAAACAAAATAATGTCAATTAGTTTGGGCAGAAACATCCCCTATCCCCTATATATAATAGCGGATTTCTGTGTTTCTGTCTGTCTGTCTGTGTGTCTGTTCGATGACGCTCGCGACTTTTTCGCGAATATGGTCTTTATATGCGTATACAGTTAACGTCTA
>JAOXNN020243183.1:0-10153 GCA_028571205.2 Hydropsyche betteni
GGACTCTTCTACGCACAGCTGGCACTCGGCTATGAGTCTGTCGTATTTGAAGTTCACCAGAACGTCTCGCAACTGGGTGTTGAGTCGGTTCTTCCACATTTTCCCTCCAGCATCTACAGTCCTTTGCTGAGGTGTTCCATGTCTTTGAAGAAGCCTCTGCACCGCAGAAGGTCGTACACAGAAAACTTGAGGTTCTGGGTTCCCCTAGAGTAGAGCTCCTCCAACTCCTCTTGGAATGACCTGGACTAACTACTTCATGCCCTCGAAGAACGTCGGGCGCAGGTTGATCAGTCTGTCTGTAGTCTTCCACGACATACTGCTTGAGTTGGTCTCGCAAAATGCCTTATCAAACTTCTTGACTGGTTACGGCTGAACCACGATCTCCACAATGTCTTTCTTGACTCTGACTTCTTTCTTTGAGTTCGAGTCTCATGAAGAAGATCGAGGACAAAATCTATTCTCCACTTTTCTAACCTATTGCATGGCTTTTTAGTCTGTGAGCCTCCAATATTGTCAAATTATGCTCGAGGGGTTGAATTTCTCAAGGGTTGCTACACAACCACTCAGCCAGTGTCGATAACCGGCATCCTTGATACCGACTTCAAATGTATTCTGCTTATCCTTACTCCCAAAAAGTTTCAACTTAGATCTATTTCAGAAGGACTGCTGCCTTGATCTGTCATGTGCGTCGATAACAAGCTGCCAGGTTGAGGAGAAACAGAAACGACCTTGGGAGATTTCCTTCGTGAGCAGTTTGGGGCTGAAGGGGTGCGTAGAATTTCAAGTGTTTGATTCAAGACTTCGAGGTGAGCTCCTGAATTCTGACTCTTGGCCTGACTGTGAAGGAGGCTGAATAGATAACAACAGATAAGCCTCGAAGGCAGAGCGCTGTTTGGATTGTAGGATAAGGATTATGGCTCACGATTGGGGATGTAATGGGCGTTCAACAGTCGCCTGGTTGTTTTATGCTTCTGGTTCATTCGGTATCACATTATCGAATGTAGTGATAAGACAATAGCATTACAGATTATTTATGGCGAAAGTAATATTTGCTTTATTAAATACCTGACGCCAAAGCACATGATTGTAACTTAAACTTGCGGACTCAAGTTGTCTGTCTGTTCCCCACGGTGCTCTCTGGGTAGTCTGTTCGCCAAAGAGAGTCCTGTTCGATTGCCAGTGTCGACATAAGCCGATACAGTATTTTAGGCGACTCTCGCGATATCTATGTCTGTGAAACCTATGTATTTTATGTTCGGGGGTTTGGCTCCTCTATTGTGCTCTTCGTACGCAAAGGAACTCCTCTCCCTTGCTTTCGAGGCCTTTGGCTCAGATGGGATATCACACACAAGAGACCGAAGTGCGTGTGTCTGCGCTGCTTTCGATTCCAAACTGTCGGGGATGTGCTCAGCGCCTCCTTAAGATCGTTAGAGTCGATGGCCAGTACATCGCAGTTCGAAACACAGAAAAAGCACCTGCACCGAAGGTAACTTGAATGGGCATTATAACTTGCGAATTAGAGTATCTGAGTCTAGTTCGCAAGCAGGAGTAGTACGAAGCACCGGCCTATCTCAAACAAGGGTGGGACTGGTGCTAGATCGAAGTATCGCCTTCAAGTTGATACAACGAGAAGCAACGACTATATTGAAAATACGAGGCCAGATCTCTGGCTAGCTAGGCAGACGTCTGTGGAAACGCCCTTTCGCTCAACCTATGGCAGTCCGATAATGAGTTTGCGCAGCCATAAATGGAAAATATTGGTGGGTCAATAAAGCCAAAGAAACTTAAATACATATCTTCCCTTAGGCTATTCCTCCCAAAGAACTCTTAGCCCTCAGTTTGGCGATCGAACATAGTAAAATATATGGGCTGTGAAGGATCATCTTCATAGGCAACACCCGTTTTGGCATTTCCACCACCAAACGATTTGAGAGCAATCCGAGTCGTATTGGCAATACTTTGTGAAACAGCCTACTGGGTAAATAACTGTCGTAGCTGATCCTCCTGTTCCTCCTGAACCTCCAGAACCTCCTGAGCCCCCTGTTCCTCCTGCTCCCCCTGCTCCTCCTGTTCCTCCTGCTCCTCCAGTTGTGTTCGTATTAATGTTGTTTTGACACTTGACGGTGTAGATGCTCAAAAGAACTACGATCAGTACCAACCAAATCTTCATATTTAATTATCGATTGGAATTCATGCGGCCATTTAACAGGTAATTTGTGGCTAAAATTTACTCAGCCTGCTGACAAGGCGTTGTATACACAGAGTGGTAATAGGTTGAACATTTGGGAGTCAGAAACCTTGGAACTCTGTCCTTAGGCGTAATTCCATTTTCTAAGCATTTGTATGATTATAATAAATAATTGCATAATTGTGTTGGGTGGAGAACAAGCACTTAATATTTTCATGGTAGTTTTATTTGGAAATCATATCATATACTCAAGGGCTTAGACGATCATTCAAACTTGCGTATTGATCAAGGTTTACTTTAATTCCATTTAAGCCTTTGCTCTGAAAAATATATGGCTCTATCCGATATTCGCTTGTAAACGAGTTTTCGTGTGATAGGAGCAGGGCATCCCTTTAGAAAAAAGTATGGCTGATCGAAGACAGTGAAATAGGTGTCAAATAGGCTACTGAGCAACAACCAGCGGTCTAGTTGGCTCGGCATATTCATTTACAAGGCTATCTCAACACCAATTTGCAAGGACTTCAAATAAATATCAACTCGGCTGTCTATTAAATAAAAATTTAACTTACCTTATTACACACTCTGTGATCTTTGGTCAATTTGAATTCTTTCATCTCAAACTGTATTTATTCTACCGTTCATACATACTCTTTCACTCTTTTCACACAGCCTGGTTCTCTCCCACCTCGTCCATGATCATGTCGATGAACCTGTTCGACTAGCAGTTCCTTACGATCTCGTACGCCAGGTGATTCACCTTGTTTCGTGCCTTGTCCATCGCTGAGGCCTCGTGAGACTCCTCTACGCACAGCTGGCACTCGGCTATCAGTCTGTCGTACTTGAAGTTCACCAGGACGTCTCGCAACTGGGTGTTGAGGCGGTTCTTCACTCTCAACAGTCCTCCACATTTACCCTCCAATATCTTGAGCCCTTTGTTGAGGTGTTCCATGTCTTTAAAGAAGCCTCTGCACCGCAGAAGGTCGTACACACAGAACTTGAGGTTCTGGGTTCCCCTAGAGTAAAGTTCTTCCAACTCCTCTTGGAATGACCTGGACTACTTCATGTCCTCGAAGAACGTCGGACGCAGATTGATTAGTCTGTAGTCTTCCACGACATACTGCTTGAGTTGTTCGTCACACCTATCGTAGAAGGCCTTGTCGAACTTCTTGACTGGCTACGGCTGTACCACGATCTCCACAATGTCTCCCTTGATTCCGACTCCTTTTTTTATGTACTCGTCTCTCTCCCACCAGGGCAAGTCCTTCAGCTTCTTGCGGATGACCTTGGGCTTAGGTTTGTAGTTGAGGTCTACAAACCGATCGTACATATTTTTGTTGTGCTCATCCATGAGTATGCTGTCGTTCTACTCTATGAACTTATCCAACACCCTCCTGATAGCAATCGAATAGCCTCGCATCGCTTTTTCGTACACTTTTTGGTCGACGAATCCCGATCCTTTGTGCTAGAAGTGTTGGACCTTAGGTCCCATCTAAAATCTGCTAACTCCCGCCTCTTTGAAATACTACTGTATATTCAAAATGAAGTTTTCTCTGATATCCCATGCGTACTGAGCAATCATTTTGATGCTCTGAGTGATCTTCATGTAGTTCTCCGCCTGGTTCTGCTCACATTGTGCGATTTCATCTCTAAAGTTTTCGAATAGATCGAACTTGTTTGAGACGTTCTATATCTGCTCAGCCCCGGAAATCTGTTAGGGTTTTCCTACAGGGTAGTCCTTTAAAAATTTCTTGGCCCCCTCTAGTACGCCGGCCTCAAACTCCCTGAAGAGATGAGGTCTCCTGAGGAAGAACCCGTAGATCCTTTTATACATCAACTACTTGGGAGTTTGTCCTGTATCAGCCATATGGTTAAGAATAGCCAGCAACCACTGGTAGATCTTTTATGCAGCCAGTTACTTACTAAATTTGACAGTCTTGAACCGATCCTAGAAGTTTTATTGGAGGAGTTGCAGAAATAGACTCTGCTGGTAGTATTCGGTCCTCACTTTCCTGAGCTCCAGCTACAACGAGTTCTTTCGAACTGCATAGTACCATGAAGACTCGGTTTTTTGCTACGTAGCTGTTATTGAAGTTGATGTTGTTGTGATGGTTTGGTTTAAGGCTCTGGTATTACCACCAGAAGCAACTGGCTTGGAGGCTTGTGCGATCTCTGACTTACTTTCCGTAGGCTTAGCTTGGACAGACGCTAGTATCACTTGGCCTTCAGCACTTTATGCACACCCCATTAAGCAAAAATAAAAGTTTATGCTACTACTATTCAATAAGATCAATACAGCACGTTGATCATTCCTATGTTAGATATAGGATAGGAGTACTCCCCGATACTCGCTAAAATGATGGCCTAAGACCCAGGTTGAATAACCTCCTCTATCACCTTACTTTTATGGTGTGGCGGAAGGATACGGACTGTCGGGTTGGTATTTGGCATGACTCTACATTAAATATGATTTACTTCACTTTTAATGTGATCGGGTTTTAGGTTCTATTCCAGCACGCTACGTACATGAAACCATCATCAGTAATCTAATTGATCGCCCAGTAACCTGGATTATAACGCTTGGCTCTCTTAAGCCCCTTTGAATAGTACAGATTCTGAATGAAGTTCAAAGTTTCATTCGGATGTGCTTGTCCAATTTGAACGGGATAATCCCCATACACCCCTAGCGTTAAATCGAAATCGTCCTCTTCCTCTCTATAATCTATGTTGCAGTAAACAATATAGTGGCCAGGTTACAGGTTATGTCTCTTAAAAGCAGTTCTAAAAGAAGATTTTGTTCCTTTAAAATGCTAATAAGTCCAGTCTTCTTGCAATTTACCAATAACAATTCCTATCGGCTGGTTCAAATAGTTGATTTAAACTCCACTCTAATATCTCCTGAATGGTGTCTGGCTGACCTGGAAACTATACCATCCTTTTTTCGATATATCGACCGCGAAGTATTTCCCTCTCTTGTCAGAATCGTCCTGTGTATGGTAAACATATGATGCGTTATCATTAATTTCAGCTACATTAATTTTTACGAATTCGTTGAGAAAGTATTAGTAAGGAATAAAAAATATTCCGTCATTTGGCTTTGGAGCAAAGAAGATTCTCCTCCTAGTCTATTCTGGAACGTTTCTCCAGTTAGGGTCCTGGTCGTTCCAAGGATATTTCGACTCGAAATGACCCCAAGGATTTCGGCATTTGAGAAGTCGTTGGGTATTTCCTCGAAAATCGAACTCAACAGCAGACAATATACTATAAGCATGTCCTAGCACAACCCCTGAAGCTGGTCGATCTTGATCAGAACCGTGAGTGGTCTAGCCAACCATCGCGTAATGTTTATCACTGGCGAACTTTAGATATTCCCAGGTAGCTTGCTAATCAAAATCTGGGTAGCCTATCCTGATTCCCGTATAGTGAGCTCCAGTGAGATCGTGCAGTGCCTACTCAGCGAACCCTGAGTTAATTCTTCTGTAAGAGGAATATAATTTAGCCCATGCCTTTTCCAACATAATAACATAAGCTCCATTTAGAATATCCTTGGAGAAGGCTGGTTCATTACCAAGGACTGGAATAAATTAGTCTAGAACTATTTTTTTCCATTTTCCTTTGTACATTATCCTGCAACTACAAGATTTTTGAGGCGTAGGCTTTAAATGATAGAATAAATCGGATATTCTGGTCGGCCTTTAAGCTAATGCTGCCACAGCTGCCAGAAAATAGCAGTCGCCCAGCATCCCCTGACGAATGTTGTTGGGAGACGCCCGATGTTTGAGTAATGATTATGCTGGCAACAAATCTGTAACCCTCCTCCATGTTATGTATGACCAATTTTATCCATTTTTCTAATTCACAGTAAACTCCTATCCATTAACAGATATCTTGTCACGAGGAAAAATTTTATCTTCAAAAAATTGTCTATTTTTCTCAGCTTCGTCGAGTTCCGTTTGTTGAGGAGATGGTTCTATATATGTTATCTGATAGTCTTTGCCGATAAGGTAGGGTGGGTCTGCATCTTGAGGCTTTACCACAATGAAGTTTTGCCTCTATCTCATCTTCTGCTTCCACGTCTCATCGTCAGTCTCCTCGTTAAGTTTATCTAGATCCTGCTGCCTGATTCTTATCTGCATCTCGGGAGGGACACTCGTTTGCTTAAACCACCTTCCCTGCCTTCTATTGTATTATCTCATATAGGACTCGTATTCTGGTTGACGACTAGTTGGCCTACTGGCCCCAAATGTCTACCTCAAGGTTGTTCTGAACGTATCGCTTTATTTAGGCTTACCGTCTCCGCTTACCGCTTGACCCAACATTTAACTAATTTATTTGTTTTTACACTTTAATAGGTACCGGATAAAAGTAGCTTTTGTTAGACTTTCCAAAATAAATAGTACGCATACGAATTTAAAGATAATAGAATCAGTCAGTTGGGGAAAGGTGATTTTACTGTTGTCATGCCCATTACACTGGTAGTTATGGGGATGACGGGGATTGGTGGTTGTTGCTTTAGCATCTATAGGGAGGATGGAAGAACTTGCGAAGTTAACGGCATATGAGCCACACTCCTACCAACTATTACCTGTTAGTTTGTTGGTAGTTGGCCAACAGGTACAGGTGGATGAACCACAGAAGTGCTTATCATACCGGGGTTGAACATTGGCTGCATTACCGCAGTATTGGAGTGGGCAATTAGGTTTGGTTGGCCAGTTTGAAATACGGATACTGGAGTCTGTGGTCCACTACTTGGGTTTCGGAGTATACCAGTTGATGCAAAGGCAGGTCTCTTTGAGCGCCGATAGTAAACGCCTAGCAGCACCAGCAATATCATGGTGAGTAGATATCCCACCAACACATAGATGATGATTAGGTAAGAGTCATCAGTTACTGGCCCTGACTGTACGTTCTTGTAATAGTGATGGCATGGCCTACCTGTAAACTCCGGGCATTCCCCATAATAATCACAGCAGTTCTGAACACAACTCTGTGCAGCAGTGGAGCAATTAATAAACTTCATAACGTCTATTATAATTAACATATTTAACTAACCAACATTAGTACACAATCACCCTGTAAACTCCCAGCTGCTCTTCGGCATGATCTCCTGCATCTTGGCCAGTTTGCTTACTCTCTCCGAAACAACCTCACTCTTACATTTGAAGAAGCTCTCAAAGTTGCGTATTTCGCTAATCTCTGCATAACAGCTAAAGTACTTTATTGTTTGAACTGACTCGAACTATTAGCGAATTCCTTTTTGAATTGCTTCAGCTCTAGCAACTGTCCCTCGTTGTTCTTGATGAGCAGACTCTCAACCTAGGGCAGTTAGAGGTTAACAGCACCATGCACCTTCTTTTAGCAGCATCTTTCAATCGCTGTCTTGAGTACTGCCATATGTGCTTCATTGTAGTGCTTTAGGGCAGGGTCTTCGGTCTTCACCACTTTCTTTTTCTCGACTGGGTCCTTCTCTGGCTTCACCTCAACTATCTTATTGAACTTGTTCATGCACTCCAAGCCAAATGTTTAGAGAGCCAGCATTATCTTGTCTTTTTCTCTGGCTGTCAGCTGAGGGTAGTTCTTCTACAAGTCAACCTTTTTAGTCTAGAGGAACTTGTCGAAGAACTCTTTGAATAGCACAGGGTCCTTGTGAGTCTGATAAGGGATGGCTATCTTCTTCATTATTTTGAATTAACGGGACTTTAATTATTATACCCAACCAATATCACTGAGTCTAACCTTCTATCAAATCTACCCTATTATCAATATTTGGTGTCCAAACATTTTATAATATTATATGAGTTGCCACTACTCTTGTGCCTCCTGTTCGATATCCACTTACTTCGACACCTGCACATCCTGCCAATCAACTCGAATCCTTACAGGTGGAGTATGCTACTGTTAGGGAACCCTAAAATAGCTACAGCAATCTCAATGCCTTCAGAGTAAGTTTTGTTTTACTCAGCTTAGGATAGTGCTCAATAAACAGTTGTCAAAGTCCTCTACATATTCTCCATTCTATCGTACATTACCATCCTGATGTGCTATCTTGTCAGAATGAAGCTGGCCCTCACCAAAAAGATAATAGATACCATCCAATCTATAGCCTTAGTGGCTTACTTTCGCTTCAGTTTTACCTCCCTAACTAAAGGGTCTCTGAGCATACTGGATAACTTCAACTTTAACTTCGCTAATGCTTCCTGTAATAAAGATACACCTCCGCTTTACTGTACGGGATTTTAAAATATGATCGCACCTGCAATTACTTTTGCCATATTCCTGGGTATGTACTTCCTAGCCTATAGTATCGTCTACTTCAAGTAATAAACAAACTATTTAGGCACCCGTAGACAGTTACTTTCAAAAGCTACCATAATCAAAACTTCCAGAACTGTCTGTTTATCTACGTCAATTTTACACTGCCGCTAAATACTCTCTCCCTATGTCGATTGGTCTCTTACTCACCTTGGGCTTTGATAGCTCTTCTACCGATGGCTGTACTTTTTATCTACTTTATCAAGCACTTCTATCACATAATTAATTCCGACAAACAGACTAAACTACTCTACCGATCGAAGTATGTGCTTCTGTATCTGTATGACCAGAACTACCACGTAAACTACATCGATAACCTCTACGATAATGTGCCTTTCATCGTACGTTCCAACTTCCTGCTTTACTAGCTGCTATTCAAACTACTTTGGAGTGCCTCTTTGGTAATTAGTTACAAATTCAAACCTTCATTCACTGGGTATTGTCTGGTGCTGCTGCTGTGGATCCAATTTATTCATTTGAGGATGTTCTGCAAGTACTAGAACCTTAGATTAGTTGCCTACTTAACGTTGGACTGCATGTTCGTTTTAGTAATATCGGTGTTTTGGCTGGGCACATTCGAACAGGTGGCCTTCTGGACGATGAGCATTCTGATACTCGGATTGTACGTTGTGTTTGTGTATGAGTGCATCATCCATAAATCACTATCGAAAGTATAAAACAGGATATTTATGGATGAGGGAGATTCTCAAATCAGATAGTAGGTTTCAGAGGCCTAACTTCAAGTACCACAACCTCAGGTACAGAAGCGCAGTAAGAGCACCGATACCATCCTAGTTGAGACAGTAATGCTGTGATAACATAACAAACCAATTTATAAGATTAAATCCTTATTAGTACGCAAATTCAAATGCAGACCTATGTTTTCCCCGTCTCCCGGGATTCCGATTTTAAAGTCATCGACGGCCTCCTCCAGAAGATAGGTACCTCCCTACCTATTCAGACACCGGGCTCTAGGATATCAAATCTCGATCTATATCCAACCTGTACACCAAACTTTTGGCTAGAATAGTTAATGCAGAGGAGCTGGCCACATTCATCCTACTGCCCAAGGTGCTCTTCTGCTGGATTAACGACCACCAAGATAAGTCTGAGAATCTGTTAAGGGTGCTCACCATATTGAGTGAGGTATCTGACACAGAAAAAGGGGCTATTCTCCTCAAACAGTACGAAGCTTTAGAATTTTTTGAAGGGTTCCGGAAGTACCTGGTAAGGTCGCAGACTAACTGCTAAGAGTTTATTCAGAAGATTGACAAAATTATTAAAAATGTGCTGCCCCTTGGTCGTACTCCACAGCCCTAACCCAAACAACAGCCTGAACCTGAGAATGATCCTAACACCCTCAACAAATAAGAGGCATTAGAGCGTTCGCCTGCAAAATAGGAGGTATTATCAGCATCCAAGGCAATTAAATTCAGCTAGTCAAGTAGAAATGAACCTTATTTAGTTTAATTTGTAGTACCCAGAACATAGCTTGATTAGAAGCTGTAGAAGCACATATTCTAACTTACTGTACAGCTGAGGTACGGAAATAAAAAACTCCAATTTGAAACTCTCAGGATCATACGAGATTTTGTGTAGCTAAATCCTGCCGATTACTTCAGAAATAAAGCTGATCTGATACTAGAATTAGGTAAA
>JAOXNN020243194.1:0-10149 GCA_028571205.2 Hydropsyche betteni
TGCACATCAAACGTCAAGTAAATTTTATAGTACTACACCAAGCAGATCTAAAAACTTAAATCCGATAACTACAAAGGAGACTCATCAGACCTAAGAATTAAGATCGCCAGTCTGGAGCAGTAACTATAGATAACTACTGATCAAAAATAACAAGCTGAGAAGGTAAATGTTGACCGATTTAGAATTTAGAGGAACTCCAGAATAATTTTGAGCTAGTATTAGAACAACTGCAGAGAAAGCGATAGAACTATTAATCTCAAAGCGAGCTTTCCCAGTGCCTACTCCTACAGTCTATGTAGAAGAAGTATTCGAACTATCTTCAAGACCTGAAGAGCAGCCACCAGCAGAGAATAAACGAGTACTAGGAGAAGATCAAGTTCCTGATGCTCAAACTTTAACAGAATTAAGGATTCAGGAATATCGGTCTGAGCAGCAGAAATAATTTACAGCAGCTACTAGCCGAGAGCAAAGTCTCTTCGAATGACTCCTTTAGAATGAATGGAACCTCGTTTTCGAGCAGTATAAAAGAGTGCCTGTCTCGAAAGAGCTTCAAACCTGAGGATTTGACTAGGAGTATTATGGATAAATAAAAAACTCCTATTAAGAACCCTCGGTCACACTATGGCATATTTTGTGATAGAACTAACCTTTTATGAATTAGCCTTCAAGGGCATTATTATTGTATTTATCAGTATCATTCGAAATACTAACATGGAGAAAGGCAGAGAAGTCAGTAAGGGACGCCCCAAAAAGGTCGTTGGCCTTGAAGACACCAGAATAGAAGACCTCTTTCGGAAGAATAGTGCTTCGTTTATGTCAGCTACACTGCTTTACGTAAACAAAGTCATGAGTTAATATTCTATGCCGATTAAGACTCGAGGGTTCAACATCTACCCAACCACTGACTACTACAGTAGGATTAGTGAAGTACCCGCTCATCCTTAGGCAATGAAGAAGATGATCCAAAATACTTTACAATGTGGACCTAAAAAGGTTGTGGAATAACTAATAGAACTGTACAATGATATCAATAGAGTGAAGACTCAATCACCTGAAAGTGCTCTGAAGTGTCTAAAAGACAAATACTCACAGTTGGATAACATGATGATAGCCTTTACGAACGACCAAGAGACTAAAAAATTGGACGTTTCTCAATCAACAATAGATGCGAACAGAAGCAATGTTAAATAGCTGTTTGAGGAATACTTGGGTATTCTGTACGAAATAGTTTGTTCTGAGTTGAATGATAAAACGAACAATTACTATGAGCAGATAACGAGCAAGATAAAGAACCACGAGATAGATTTTCTGGAGCCCAGATCGAGAAAGAAAAGAAAGACCAGAGAATGATAATTATAAAAATACCGATCGTATAATTGTAATGATTGAGATCAAGAAACCTCGAATAACACTCCAAAAACTACCCCTTGAGCTTCTGGTTTAAATACAAAAATACTTGGAGTTCCACTAGCTGCCTAATTTAACTGAAGTTAAAGAGCTGCTCCCCTTGTTCAGTAAATATCGCTTACAGACGCTAATCCCCTTATTGAGGTAGATAACTAACCTCAACACCAATGTAGAGTCGACTATCAACAAAATATAGGAGGTGTGGAGCGGTCGAAAAACTATTAACCTGCCTTTCTGGGGGTGTAAGTCAGAGGGAGGAGTACTCTATCATAGTGTTCCATTTTGGATTGGGAAGGCCTTCCTCAAAACTAACAAACCCATCATCGGATTGTCGGAAAACCGTTCAGGAAGTTTCAGTGGGTGTCTAAGCCAAGACTACTACGAATTCGCAGGAATTGTAACTCAACTATCAAAACTACTTAGAATAGCCTTTTCATTTGAATAGTTCCAGTAAGACATTTCAAATATCAACCTAAAGTTCGTTATTATGCACTCCTTCCATTCGGAGCTAGAGGGAGCTTCATTACCCCATCGATAACTCTTCAGGCAGTATAAAGAGAAGCTATTTGATTATGCTAGGAGACTTAGTATGATGTTAGAGTTAAGTCAGGGGAATCACGTGGAAAGCACTGATATAATCAGATTGCCGTTAGTTGCCAATCTTCATAGGATATAACTGAGTCGGGAGTTCAAATAGTAAATCTACATCCAGCTATAAAACTGCATTCAGACCTTGGTAATTGGCGTCAAATCTAGTCTGACATATTAGCAACTATCCAAAACACCTCTTCCATAGATTGCCAAGACAAATCTAACGGAGGAGGAGTTAGAGGGGTTTGAGTTTAAATCGAAGCTGGCTGTAGAGAAATAGGCTAAGTTTATATTTTTCAAACCAAACTAAATGGGAATATTGCTCTGGTTCGATTTTGGGAAGAAATTGACTACCAGCATCAACATACCATATAAGGCGAGGGTGTGGACTAGCTAAGTGCACGTATGTTTGATTAGAAGTAAGAGGGAATACAAACCGATGGGGCTAACCCTCTCCTACATCTAATTCAAAGGCATTATGATATGAATATTGTGGTAAACAATTTTATTTCTTTCTATTTTTTATATTTTATTCCATGATTCCCAACCCCAAGACCTCAGACTAAAGATGTCCTTCAACTAATATCTATGGACTTCCCATCCAGCGAACCCAATATCATAACATCTAGAACCTTCCCAGTCTAGTGGACCCTCCCGAACAGTTCTAAACTCTAAAGAGATCGCCTATTCATATCCTCAGCAGAGCATCTACCCCTAGCCAGAACGGAATAGAAATACCCAGAACACTTCCCTTGTCACCTGCCAACAGAGGAACCTGTTGCAACCACGAGAGATAGATGCTGAGACTGAAGCACTAGAACGAGTGTTTGAAGACGGAACTGTTCACCCACTAGAAGACCTTCAGCTAGAGGCTCAGCAAATAACTACGGAAGCGGTAGGCTGATGTAGCAAGTCTTTACCAGGGGAAGATATAACAGTTGTAGAGACAATACCAGTTAAGTGAGGGATCCTACAGGAGTAAGTAGGAGTAGGTGACAAAAAGCCAAATCAAAACTTACGAGAGATACATAGATAATTTAGAGAACAGTAAGTGTGAACTGCAGGAGGAGGTGGATAGACTTAAGAGGGAAGTGGAGAGGATAGGTAAGCTTTAGGAGAAGGTACGGGCACTCCAGACCTAGAAGGAGTCTTTAGAAGAGTCGATGATGCACAGGTAGAACCATATGAATCAGACACTCGCTCAAATCACGATGGAGAACAACCACAAGAGGTCTTCTGCATATGTGTAGGAACTGTAGAGGACAAACTTGTTCTTGCAGAAGTAAAACAAAAGACTCAACGGCATACTGCTTTAGAGAATGAGAACTGCTTTGTACTGATAACTTATGATTCAAAGTTTATCACGATATTATCTCCTCCTAAATCGATTTCTTCTTGTTGCCCTTGCATAACCCTGGGGTGGCTTGAGCCCAGTCAGCGATCATAGAGCCTTTCTGGATGCCGACGTCTCCGAATATTTCGTAAAATGCCTCCTTAGAGATATCAAAATGAGCGGTGGTCCCATTAACTCCAGCCCCACACTGGTCGATGGTAGTGAAATGGATGGTCTTTCCGCCATAGGTTAAAGCGATGCAGGTACCACATTTAGGATCATTCCATTTTAACTTATCCCATGCAGCAACATATGGGAACATGGGGCTAAGGGTTGTATAGCCCCAAGACTAAATTCCGTACTGACCGTCAGAGCAAGCTACAGTATTGAGTGATTCGCTTGCATAATATAAGTGGTAGGTGCAATAAGCTTTTTAGGAAACTGCAATCTGGAGTAGGGCAGCTATTATGAGTGCGAAGCAGATGATTTTCATAATGGATATAGATAAATGATTTAACTATCGTTTAAATGAGGATGCAATACGATTCTTTCTGATAAGGACGTAAATAAAATTAAGGATATTAAAATCCGATATGATTTCGTTTGTGTTCCTTCGTCTTAGTGAGGTCTTTCGGCCAATATTCTCTAGCTATGGGAGGATACAGGTTAATGCATGCAAATACTTAAAAAATGAAGCGTGACTGGCTGAAAAAAATAAAGAATCGGAAATAAACAGTTAAATACATTGCTATGTTATAACAAATTTTTGAATATCAATAATATTCATTATAACGAAACACAAATGTTAGAACAAATTTGTTAAGAATGGAGAGAATCATAATCTCTATCAACTATGCTCCAAGATCCACCCATGGCTTAGACCTTTCCAGAACTTGATGTGTCGGTCGAAGAGTTTTAGATCATCTTCCAAGACCTACTAAATAACGCCATCGATTAGAGTCAGGTCCCCCTACTCAACTCTCTCGGTGAAGATTTTCTAAGAGCCCAGCACTCCAGGAATAGTGGGCTTTCGATTTAAAATGGTTAGTTACTTACTCCTCTACAAAAGGTTTTGAGGCTATAGTTATTGATGGAATTTGCGAAGGTATTTCGAGAGGCCGCGCTGGCGAAGGCTCAGAGCATAATTGTTTAAGAAAAGGGTAGTTCTAAGGGTAAAGATACTCATAGTAAAAATGTATAACTGATTAGCGGTGGTAGTTCAGACTATGGCCTGGACAAATTATTTGAAGACTCGGATAAAAGAATGACTCTTCGCACAAAATCTACCCCTAAAAACCGATAGCGAGACGAGAAATTCAAAATAGCTCAAACCCAAAAAAGGAATTAAACTACAATTGCCAAAATTTTATATACTCCGCTGAAGAAAATATTAAAGAGCCCAGAGTGCCCTGTAAATATGGACCATTTCTTCCAGCTTTTCAACTATTCGGAAAACCATCGGACCCTTCTAGACTTTGAATTCATCATATCTTATGTGTAACTGCTCAACCAGAAGTAGGGGTCTGGGGTCCTGCAGAGATTTCTGCAATACCTCTAAAAGAACAGAGGAGAGATCCAGAAGCATGGATACAGAAAATACAATAAGAAGAACAATATGGAAAAACTCAAAATCTTTGAACGGTATTTATAGAGGATATTCTAATCCTTTAAAACTAATGGAGGCTGCCTGTAAAGGCTAAATGTGCTGTATGAGTGTCCACAAAAACTCCCTCTGGCTCAGGAGAAGCTCCACCGGAAAAGATTAGAAATGCAGCATGAGCTAAACTCAAAGTATTGATATTATCTAAATATAACAATTTGCATAGTAATGGTATTACTTTAATATGAACTAAGACTAACAACCAACTATCCTTTAACCCTAGATCAATACCGGTCAGGTGTATCTGCTGCCTGAGGATCAACAAGACAAAAGAAAACTAATTATAGTTCTGTAGAAAGCTGGCCTTAAATTAGAGAGAGTTGGCAAGAAAGAGGTACTTCTCAACTCTGACGAACACTCCCATGTTATTCAACATAAACTCAAACTCGACCCCATCGACTTTAGACCAGATATTACGCATCAGTGTCTTCTAACATTGCAGGAGTGCCCATTGAATAAGGCTGGACTTCTCAAAGTTTACATCACTACAATCGACAAGCAAATTATTTAAGTTCATCCTCACTGCAGAATACCCAAGACCTACAAAAAGTTTGCACTGTTGATGGTTCATCTCTTGAAGAAGCTGAGAATTCGAGCAGAGGAAAATACTGAGACTTTGCTTAGAGTTGTCAAAAACCCACTAATAAATCATTTGCCTCCACAAGCCCTTAAAATGGGCACATCAACAAAAGCACGGTTTGAAGCGATGAGCGACTTAGTTCCGAAGCTTCCCAAGAACGCACCAATAGTATTTTCTGTCGGGGCAGTAGCGAAGGGAAACCCAGGCATGTAAAACAACTACGTTCAGGACAGTGTATGCATATCGAAGTATTCTCTATCAGCAGCGTACGCTTTGTGCAAAATAATATACGCGTTTGAAGATGAGTGGGGAGTGAAATGATGTTGATAGAATAGTTTTATAACTTCATGAATAGAGGAATACCGAACATAAACAAACACTTGAAAAGGAAGGAGGAGTAGAGGAACCGTAACTACCACCTTGAACATCTGAAGCAGATAAGGCCACTGACTAACGGTTTGGAGGAGCACTCGCAGCCAGTGCTGAACAATAGAAAGAGATAGCAGCTGTTAGAAAATAGATTTACATAAATAGAGCGAGAGAACAGGATTCTACTGGAGAAGATATCGGGGATAATGAATAAAACTCGGATGAAGAGCAGGAGAGGACAGTCTTCGTTTCTCAATGGGAGCAAGGATATGCCTAGAAGCCTTAATGTTACGTTTAGAAAAAAGCAGTTTCAGTAGATCGAGATTGAGAATGCCAAGTTGCTGAAGAGGCTGCAGGAGAAGAAGTCAGATTACCAGGTTTAGAAGCTCAATAAAGAGTGGAAAAAAAAGCGAGTTGTAATTCGCAATATATCTAACTTTCCCATTGGGATGGTTGAGAGAAAGCGTAAGGAGAGGTCTTATACGGGTTTAATGAACCGCACCTATAACAAGGAACGATCTAATTTGGGAGAGCAGATCGTCGAACAAGTAAAGTTTAAGAACTTGAATGGGACTGATTTCATCATTACTATTCGGATAGATGGCCTAAGAATGCTAATAACAGCAGTCCCCCAGAAGGTCAGTAACCCTTAGGCAAAAATAATCGAAATTCCTCGGGAATAAGCTAATGTATTTCTGGCTGAAGAGTGCGGTGATAAAGTTTAGAGCATCTTCGAAATGCTCTTCTACGATGGGTAGACCCTGTACCTGATAGGTGCGGATGATGGGATAGAGTAATAAAACACAGGATAACAATAACGTTCTAAAACTAACAACGAAAAATAGTTCTATCTGAAGAAGGAAACTGAGAAGTCCGAAACGAAGATAAAGCAGAAACCGGAAATACACCAAATTATCTAGGGAGATTCTCAGATGGAAAGATCAGAAACATAGAGTATTCGTAAGCAGAAAAAGGAATAACCAATTGAGTCTCCTGACGAAAAGGATATGTCGAAGTAGAAGTCGATGTCTGGTAACAGTAAGGCATTGCATAAGGTTGAGGATGGGTACAAAGATGAGCATTTCGGATAAGAAGTGGACGAAGTTTAGTTAGATCGTTCAAAATAAGAGAAAGCTTAATCTAAGAAGGACAAATCACAAGAGGTGGGGTAGTAGGTTGACCAGCTACAACAGATCAACTAGCCTCAGCCACTTTAGTAATAATCTCCACTCAAAGCCTAGCCCTCACAATAATAAGACAAATAAGACGACTAGTAGCAATAGTAAGCTGAGGTGGAGTGAAACCCAAGGATTTGATAGTTTTATGGGTGTATATGATTAAGTGGGTATGATTAAGGATTAAGATTATAGAAATAACGATGAAGCCCAGCCAATAATAAATCAATCAGCACTTCACCAACCACAAAGAAGCCTTAAAGAGTGTTAAGCCAATGGTTAGCACTTTTCGGAAGGAGGACCTGCGAGTTTCAAAGTACCGAATATTGGACATAGAAATAACAAAAAGTAACTCCTGAACTACAATGATCATGATTTAGTTTACAAAACGTTCAAATCAGTAAACAAACAAAAGAGCACTATCGATAACAGAGCTCCAAATACTGAGTGCATTAAAAGGTACACAGATGGTAATTTAGAAATTTCAAAGATAAACATAAAAAGAATAGGCTTGACGTGTTTATAGCACAGGAACACTAACGAGAGTTGAAGAGTATCCAGCAGAGGAAATAAAACTGTGGGAATATAGAGCAGCGTAAAAAAAGAAACTATGACCCTATCACCCATCCAACTTATCTCATGAGGAAGAAGTAAGGGTAGAAAGATTTCTCTATTCAACAATATGCCCAGACTGTGCTTAAAATGAATGAGCCTAAGGCTGCTCGACCTTCTTCTTCTAAAACCTACCAGAAATCGACAGTCTCAGCTACCTTTCATCACAACCGACCATCCTCTGCACATCCAGTCGAGGGTAGTCATTAAGCTAAAAGACAAAGTCAAGATATAAAATAGACTATGAACAAATTCAATGGGGGTATGAGTGGCTCTCGAGTGAAAGCAGACAAGAAGAGACAGTCTGCTAATAATTAGGGCTATGAGCCTCCATTCCCCGAATCGAACTTCCGGTCTATTATGACATACATAGTAGACAAAAAGATATTCAAGGATCTTGAGCTTAGAGTACTGTATGAGAGGCTCTGCTACAAGTACGGGTAGGGAAGCATCGACCCTATCTGGTATAAAGTTAAGTAATAACTTTAGCAATGATAGTACAGACTTTATATGTCTCTAATGAATCAGATTTATGTAATATTTGAACCCATATTTATGTAAAAGAGGGAGGATAAGACCAAAACCAGCCGTACCAACTCAAGGGTCAAGGTAGCTGTATCGGAATACAATACTTTTGATTACAGCACAGCTGCCGAACACATCAAGCAAATTGGATTTACGCCATTAACTCCTTTCAGCTAATTGGGAATGGAAGCTCATAAACAGCAGGATAGAGCGCTAATGGACTACAAGAAGGTCGTTGACCAACAGCTGAAGGCTCAGGAGAAGGAAGCACTGAAATTAGCGAAGGCAATTGAGGCTAGCCTTTAAGTGACGGAGGGAAATATAAAGAATATAGAGGAATATACCAAATATTTCGGGAACTCGACAATCTCTCGAAACCTATCAGCTGGAGCTATGGTTCTGCATGATGTCATACAAAGCATGGGAGGAATAGTTGAGGTTCTCAGTAATAACCTGTTTTCGGAGGCTAAGGCTAAATTCATTAAGAAAACAGGAATCAATACGAATTAGAGCACCCTCTTCGCTTTCTACAAGTTCTTCCTACTGCAGTTTAGTTACAAAAACTAGCAGAGGGTACCCGAGTAAACAACCTAACGGAATATTGGGTTTCCGCTATTTATTACTTCTGAGGAGCTGCTAAAAAGGTCGATTAGCAACGTGGACATCGTCGTAATTCAGAACTTCGAAAGTATTTGTAAGATAAACGAAGATACTTTTGATGCTGACTTCCTTAGTAGCAGGTATGGCAAGTACAAAATTTAAACTCGGCAACAGAACCCTACTGCTTTTGGATTCAACACGAAGGTATTGGACAACAGAGTGGGGGAGACAACTGTAGCTGAGTATCTGAAGTATCAGAGCGAATACACGAAAGAACTTAACCTTAAGAAGAAGGTTAAACGAAGCTAATCCAGTAAGCTTATTGAGTTTGCTGTCAATATCGATGTTACAGGTAAAGAGAGGTTTATGTAGACATGCCGGAAGTGCAGGATGAGATTTTGAGGAACCTGTCAAAATTTAACGAGATCCAGTTCTGTAATAATTTGGATGGCCTGTCTTATTTGGAGGGTTAGATAGGGGGATGTAGCTTTCCACAACTCTATTTTAAGGTTAAGGGGTGCTGGACAGGAGGACACCAATAGAATGCTGCCCTTGCCTCAGTGAATGTCAATTATGGTCCTGGTGCTTCCGAGTGGATTACCTTAAACTGGTAGGAAATACCACGACTTCGAACTATCGTCTCCCAATGTAAATAGGTTTGAATATGCAGAGTTCGGAGTTGATATCCTCCAGAGTGAAGGTCTATGGTTTCAAGACGAGGAATGGTTTATCAAAAGAGATTTCCCCATAAAGAAACTAATTCAAAAGAAAGGGTAGGTTGTATACTCTGGGCCAGGAACACTTCATTGGGTCAGATCACATGATATGTGCATACAAAGTGCCTGGAACCTAATGCCCAAAAACAACATACAGTTAACTGCCAGTGCTTGGAGGATACTCTAAAACTAAAAGATACACTTTACCAAAGCTGTAATTCCCTTCAAGTTCCTCCTACTCAAGATATTCAACCACGAATATCACCTCAACCCCCACTCTTAATATTTCCACCATCAGCTTAAAGAATGGCTACTCGATGAAGAGTTTGCTGTAGACTCACTCTGTAGTAAACAGCCAATTATCACAAATGCCATCCATGAGAACAACGCTTACTGTAGAGTTTGCAACAGATAGATTCTACTCTACTTTATTTTCGATCAGGTAAACGTTGTCTGTGTTATTTGTGCTGCCTTAAAGAAGACTGAGATTAAGTCTAAAAAGCTTACTATTGTTCAGCGATACAAACTGGAAGATTTGATTGAATTGTTTAACAGGTACAACGACTTTAAAAAAACTAAGA
>JAOXNN020243210.1:0-10146 GCA_028571205.2 Hydropsyche betteni
TCGGTTCCTCTGGTTGCATCTCCCCTGTTGTATTCGTCAACTAAAGGATTCATTATATCGAACCAAACCTACAATAACCCACTGTATACTTTAGGGAAGAACGAAAGAATTAAGCAGGATAGGTAACCCGATGGCAGTTGGGGAGAGTCTTCATATGTGCAGAGTGTCTGATATGGTTTCAGACTGTTTTAGTGGTGGTCACTATGCCTCTGCAATTTAATAAAAAAGAAATTCGATATTTTATGAGCTGCATTCCAAGAATGTCTGACAGTGACTCTTTCATAGCTCCCATCAGGTAGTTGTTTCCTTCTTAGCCCATAATGCTCGATGTAGTTGATAGCCTCCAGATACGAAATACTCCCCATCACAATAAAAAAGTACATTACCATAGTTTTTATCCCATAGTACTTGTAAATTGTTAATGGAAATAGGCATGAAGCAGCTGTACTCAAAATGACAAATCGAGGGTTAAACTTATAAGCCGAAAGGTAACTGCCATAAATACTTTTAGGGATAAACTCATAGACAGTTATTCCTTTGACAGCTGAGGCAGGATCCAGAGGTGTCGATACATTCTTGTGATGGCCATGGACGTGTTCGATCATGAAGTGCATATAGAAGTTTTTAATCATATGCAGAGTGCCAATAGTCTTATCAACTACATTGTGTTTATGGAACAGCTCATGAGCTACCAGAAACCCAGTAGTGAATATATTGATTTGAACGAAGAGTCGAGGAACCAGATTGAATAGAGAAACATTCAAGAAGTTCTTCAGAACAAAATAGAGCATTGTCCAGTCGAGAAAAATAATTAGGTACAGGATGAATCGATACTTGGGTTCTTTTTCCATCTATTCGGATTACTCAGGTGTAGGGTTCATCCAATCCTACCCGCAGTACTCATCCAGGAGGGGTATGAGTCCATATGCTAGGAAGATGTTCCCCCAACTCAACACAAATATCATACGCGAGATGAAACCGATCACCATAAACGCTGGAAAGAGCATATAATAGTACCACGAGAATACTTTTCGGACGGGTGTGTGCTTGGTTATTTGTTTGACTTACATGAGATAATAGTATATAATGTATTACGTCATGCTAATCAGGCATCACGAGGGTTATTTAAAATATAATTAAATACCCTTTTCTTGTGTGGCTTTAGAATTTGTTCTTCAATGGATTTACATTAGGATATTGTTAAAGGTGAAATACTGGAACTTAAATTCGGAGCAGACTCCTTCCGAATAATCTTTCTGCTATTGTGTAGTTTGCTATTGTTTCCTTTCCAAAGGTGGCTAAACGATGTCTCAAACCTCTTCTGCTCAAGGATTCCATCCCTACTGACGTACTTGTCTCGCTTGAAACTCTTCTGGAATACATGGTTCTTTCGGGTATGGTCTTTCTCCATCTGTAGTGTCTACTTAATCATCCGAGAGTAATCTTTTTACACATTGGCCAAAAACTCCAATCTTTTGGCTTTAGGATAAATATTCTTATTTGAGATGCTGCTACCCCTAGATGCAGAAGTTCTGGCCAGTTGCTATTGGGTTTTAGTGTCATGAGAGATGATTTTCTCAGATTCTTAAATATACTCTTAGGATTGCTGAGCTGACGAGAAACGCCCTACCAGTTCACTTTCCCTTGTTTTAGAAAACCTTCGTTGAATTCCCCTGGAACTTACCCTCGTATGGTTTTTGAGGGGTTTATTATTAAGTAGATTTCGAATTTCATACTAAAATTTATCTGGAAGAGTTCTGAAGAATTCTAAGGCTTCTGGTGTCGCTAAAGGCCAGTTGATGTAATTAACCATAACATCAGCTAGAGTAAATTTAGGTTTGGGAGATTAGCTTTAAAAGAACTTAAGCATCATAATCGCTATCTTTATATTGTTCCGAATCTTGTTGGTGAGCATAACAGGAGACTACTCAAATGATATTTCTTTTTATGAGCTGTCGTAGCTTTAGTTAGTTTGCGCCTTCTAAATCATATTTTACTGCTCTCCTTCTTCTACTTTTGATTTGGTCAGTATCTAAGAATACTGTTGACAGATACTCTCTAGTTTAACTTTGAGCTAGGAGTAGTGCTTTATTATCTTGTTGGCTGCATCCTAGCTGTTTAGAGGCTTTATGTTCTGGGATCTCTACCTTTGTATGGTGCTCAGTTACAGCATAAGCATTTCCTTCTGCTCATTTAGATTGGTTTGATGCTGGAGGATCAAGGCAAGTTTCTAGGGTGTACTTTAACTCAATGCTGAGTTGCTAAGGAATACAGCTGGTTATGACTAAATCAGCTGGATAATCCCTTCAAGTAGTGTCGATAGATATGCTACTTTATAGTTATTGTAGTTCTTCTGCTTGTTAAGCTCTACCTCCTATTTGATGAGTAGTCCCCTCTGTTCAAGGTTGCTGAGCTTTTCCATCATATTCTTCTGGTTGTTCATCATCTAAAAGAACTGTCCCTTAGTCCTAAACACCATATACCCTTATGATTTCTTAACATTCCGAAGTCTGCCCACGAAGTAACTTTGCATGCACTGCACCTGCCTATTCTCTTATTTATCCACCAGAAATGAACTCATCACTTTATTGTACTGGTCATTCGCTAAGAATCGAACCTTTTGAATTTTTGACTGAAGCTTCTTCTAAGACTCATTCCTGCTTATCAAATGGCCGATATCCCCTTTGAGAAGTCCCTACATCAATATTATCTGTACCAGGCTCTTATGACATTAAATATAGACTCTCTAAAGTTACTCTCGTACTGACAGTTCCTGCGATACCTTACAACTAATCTTCTAATGTTCGTTTTCTTTACAGACGCTAATCAAACTCTGCATCGTCTGCTTACAAGGATGGTTTAGCTTATCCAGGCTATCCCTAAGCTATTACAGTTTGGCAGCCTTGCTTTTGGTTTGGACCAATATAGTATCATAAAGATTCATGTAGTTATCGACATTGTTGCTGAATAGGTGAGGTCATACTTGGTTAGTTTGTTTTATCGCAGGTATTCCGAAACTGCGAAATCTTCAGACAGCTGTTTTTCTGTGAAGTCGAAGTCAAACTTAATTTTCTTCATAGTTCTAATAGAACATATTTATACAGGTCAACTAAGATAGGCTCTGAACTGGTCGTATGTGAAATCGAAGCCGTTGTTGCCTGCGCTTTACACCAGGCTGTTCATGAATCTATTTTATTCACTAAATTACTAAAGATGCTCATCGCTTTCATCCTTCTGAATTATGTATTTTACTGGGGCAAATCCACTTAGCTTATAGCTTCGGAGCAGGGTTATGAGTCCTCCCAACTGGCAACCACCTGATAGTTCACCTTCCGCCATATCGTAAAGCTGGCTTAGATCATATCCAAGATCACATGCATACACTAGTATTGCTGAAGGTCTATCCAGAACATAGATGAATCCTGGGTTCAGGCTCTGTCGGGATAGGCTCCTAATATTGGCCTATTATTAGTTAGTGCCCTCCATAAGCATACTCTTACTTTAGAAGGATCGACCTCATACAGATGAGGAATAAATGTCTGAACAACCTGCCAGTTCTAATTGAAGTAACATCTAAGGATACCAACCCACAGCTCATCGATCTGTCTGCTCAGAGTCATACTCAAACTTACTGGTAGTAACCTACTTTTGAGGAGTGCCAATGCTACATATATTATTTAATTGACCCAAGGGGACATTTTTTAAAATCTGTTTATTTTCCTACAGTACTGCTCTATTGCTTTTCGGGTGCTATTTACACTACGAGTTTTAATCAGCCCTATTAGTGTTTTGCGAATGAAGAAGCTTTTCATTGTCTAAACATCGCACAAACCCCTAAGTTCAACACACTATTTAACTAAGGGGATCACCAGATTAGATATGCGAAGCCTCTTCCTACCACTAGAAGTATTGTAGAGAAACCCATACTGAATTACTAAATAGGGGTCTGGGGAAGAACTAAATAGCTCGAATTCTATGGGGAGAGTGGTATTGGGGTAAGCTACAGGCAAGTATATTAGTCCGTCAACAGCGCTATTATCTAGAATATTGGTCTTCCACCTAGATATTATCGATAGAGCCTTTTACTGAATCTATACCCCACACGAAAATCTCAACTTTCCAGTACAGTTGTAATACCTCTATTTCACTAGCTAATGAGTGAGGTCATAGTAAAACCGATAGGCATCAGTTTAATTCCTGTGATATTGGTAGAACATTCCACCAGTAAGTCTTGAGGTGTCTGAGAAACTCGCAACATCCTACAATCACCTTTGTAAGTACACTTGCGCATTAAGTAAAAAGGAATACTGTGTAGCTGATAGACACACGCGTGCACCGGCTGCCTCTATTTGAATAGCCAGTTGATGTCTGTAAGAGTGGAGAAGTGCGTGGAGCTGTAACCTATTATGGGCTTAGTTTAAATGGGGTAGTATTCACTAGAAAGTGCAATACATTTGCAGGGGCTCCACTCAACAGCTTCATAGCGAACTCAAGAGACTTTTGAGCTAAGAGCAGATGGTTTCTAATGTATGCCTGAGGGTCTCTCATTTCGACAATTTATTACAGCACCTTAAGAGCACTTTCCTTGATTAGTCAATAGGTACCTTGCAATTCTTTAGCTTAGCTGGCTCAAGGCTAAACGGCCTGTCTTCGATTTAGGTTAACATAACACGTATCGGCTATTCCCCACTCAAATCAAAGGCAGATACCCGTCGGGAGTCATAAGTGATGATCATAAACTTAGTTAGAGGTTGAGAGTACATTAAGTTCTGGGTCCAGGGTATCGATAGTTGCTTTGACAGCAGAGATCATCATTTACAAAATGCCATGCTAAGAAATAGACTATGTGTTTTAGATGAGAAGCACAACATAAGGATCTGACACGAAGTACTCACTCTTGAATTCATGAGGACATGGAAGAATATCGTATGTCATATACTATTTCTATGCGCCTGGTTCATAATGGTCTGGTGTTTCGTTAACTGTTTTGCATATTGCACATGTGAAACTAAGCCCATCTTTGGAGAAGGCCGACATGGGAGATAGATATCCTTTGCACCCACAGCATCTTACTATGCCTTTGGCTCCATATTGTATTTAAGGCACAGTGCCTAGACCGCCATCCCCAAGGGGCCTAACGTTCACACCCAGAGTGATTTATTCATGCTTGTAGTCGATGGTTGAAGGGAAGTGGGTGAAGGTGGGCTCTATGTTTGGATTAGGTGCGATGTAATTGCTAAAGTTGATGCTTTACATATAAACAATAGAGTATCATAGCGAGTTGATTTGTTAAAACTCTTAGTTTTCATTCTAATTAGTTTACCCTGATTTCCATTCCTAGTCCAAATCGGTGATCACTAACACTTCCTCGCTATCTAGCCAGAACATCTCTCTAACTAGTTGTTTGATGACAGCTCTGTCGGATTCGGACATGCAGTGCAGGTACTCGTAAATTAGTTTGCGGCAGGTCGTGTACCTATCCGAAAGATACAGACTGTTTGTTTTGTTTTAATTGAATTTGGCCTATGCTTTTATTTTCTACACCAACTTCATCTACGATAGCTTGTCAGAGGCAAAGTCAAATAGTTTGGGTGATAGCTAAGCCACCAGCTATTCCCACTATGTTGAAGCCTCCTATTATCATTTCCGCTGCAAGTTTTGTGCATATTTCAGTTCCCACTTTACCCAATCCCTTAAAAGCTATTGACTGCCCATGGACTTAGATTAAGGAGTCTAATCTGGACTTTGATTACACATTCCTTGGTTCGTTTGGGAAGAAATCTTTAAGTTTGAGGCTGCCTTTTATGGGTATTGCATAAGGTAGCTATTTGATGTCTTAGAACCTTTAGAGAAGGGTCAACTGTCTGGTTGTCGCCCTACAGTACTGCTCTACTACTTCTTCATCGTTGCCAGAGTCGATTATCTGCTGAAGTTTGAGACTTTCTGGTGTTTTTAGTTACAATAGGCAGTTGTAAATAGCTGCCTCAACTTTCCTGCAGTATTCATCAAGAAGTTGGTACTCTACTGCTGTGTGGAAGAGCAGGTCTGTCTCCATCTTGTTATCTTCGGAGGTTTGGGACATGATTTATTGGTTCTTGTCTTTACGCCACAGAGTGTAGGTGAGTTTTAGGTAAGGGTACCTGGACTGGCCTGCTGACTCAGTCTCTTAATGCTAGCAACACAGGCTGTGAGTTTGGTATCTACGTTTACTATTTTCTTTGCTACGTTATTATTATTACAGTATTCGGTGTTTGTGAAATCACTTAGCAATCAGTACGGTGGAGAAATAAACAAAAAAATGCCTTTCTAATAATTTACCAAAAGGTATTATAATAATTGGATTAGATTCTATTCACAATGGAGAGCTGTTCAACAAAAACAGAAGTGGAATAAAAAATCCCTTCTAAGAGTTTACACCTGAATTAAAATTTACGGTTCAACATCAATATGATTGCAAATATCGTCAAGGGATTGGGACTGGGGATGACTTCCTCCACTGTCGCTATCCTAGGGGCCAGAACACAGATAGGACTCACCTTCAGAATATCCAGCAAATACTCTAAGTTCGGTAGAGATGCATAAAAACTCGCTAACAAAATATCCACCCAAAGAACAGCCTAGATTTAGAGTTTTGCAGAGTTGAAGATTCCCGCCAATCTTCTGGCAGACCTCCAGGCGAAATACCCAACGCTAACCCCTATACAACAGAAGGCTATGAAGCTGATTGAGGAGGGGGAAGATGTTATTGGGGTGGCTAAAACGGGCTCAGGTAAAACATTAGCGTACAGTCTGCCAATTCTACTCAAAATAGCCAAGTAGCCTCGAAAACATCAGAAAGACCCAGTTTATCTGATTATGTCCCCTACCAGAGAACTCGCCCAGCAGATCCATGATCACATAAACTAGTTCGCCAAGCATTTGCAATTGAGGGTGTGCACAGTGTACGGGGGATAACCTAAAGGACGCCAAATTTGGAAGCTGAACAATGGAGTGGATGTCCTGATTGCTACACCTGGGAGGCTGCTGGACCTAATAAACATAAAGATAGTAAACCTCAGCCAAGTCAAATACTTGACACTGGATGAGGCAGACCGAATTCTGGAGGTAGGGTACGAATAACAGATAAAATAAATAGTCTTTTTCTTGACGAAATAGCGGCAAACCACATTCTTCACAGCGACCTGGAACAAAAAGATGGACTTTTTGGAGAAGCTTTACCTACGACCCAACCCAATCCATATCCAAATCGGAGAGAATTCCCGTCAACTGAACACCGACATTGAACAGCGATTTATAAACTGCCTCAGTCTTGAGGATAAGGTGGTTAAACTGCTTAAGCTCATAGATAAGGAGCCAAGTAAAAAGTTTATTGTGTTCGCCAACACTAAATTGTAAACTTCGAAGCTGCAAAAACAAATCGAAAATGAGGGATACAGATCTTCTTTACTTAATGGGGATTTAGACCAGTTTGATAGACAACTTAACCTCAAAAGATTCGTTACCAATACCTCCAGGATATTGATAGCTACTGACGTGGCTTCAAGAGGGTTAGACATTAAGGACGTCGACTACGTTGTTAATATGGGAGTCCCCTCCAGAACTGACGACTATGTGCACAGAATCGGAAGAACGGGAAGGGCAGGAAAGAAAGGTATCTCCATAACTCTTCTGTCGGAACAGGATTCAGACAGCGTACCCGATATAATAAACCTATTCAAACAATGGTAGTTGAAGCTCCCTGAAGAGCTATTACAGTACAGAGTCCCAACTACGGGTAATTACTCGAGAGGCCCCTCTAACAACTACTCCAAAGGCTTTAACAATTACTCTTCAAACAGGTCGAGTAACAATCGATACAAAACGAGGTCAGCTTCCAGCTAGAGGCTAAATGACCGCGAGTAGCTAGAGTTGAAAGGCAGACGAAAAGGATTATAAGACTATTGATTTGTACCTCAGTAATTTAATTTAATCTACGGCATAAATAAGCTCATCAGAGCAGTATTTAGTTTAATATAATAGCCCAGTTTCAGTTAAATGTTAAGTACAAGGAAATGTAAGTTGAACTTCTGTTCTGCTTATGATTAAACTTCGAGACAAATTATCAATAATTAGGATTAAATTCCACTCCTACTTATCGCTATTATTACAAAACTAAATATTTTGTTGATAAAAGTAAAACGTCTAAATCTCATAGACCCTCCCTTGAGCTGTCATTAGCATGCAGGATGTATATAAAGCTACTACTATTGTATCGTGTGCAATCTTAATAACTTAAAGTTGGGTAATATAGAAGCTGTACGATATCGCAGTGTTTGAAATAGATAGCAGCTATAAATATGAAGACGAAAAGTAGTTCACTGAGTTTTAGCCACGCACTCTAACTAACTGTATTTACTATTAACTATTTTAGAAAGATACTTCTTGAGTCTATCTGAAATTGGATTAGAATATGATTAAACATAAAATAACTGTCTAGTTAATCATCATCTACATGGACCCTCGTAATATGTTTTAATTTGAGTATTCCGGCAAGCTGAGCATGAATTGGGGTAGGTCGAACCATTTCCATTTTAATCCCTTCCACAAACTGGTCTATAAATTCCATTACAGAATCTGCTTCTAGACTCTGGACAATTACTCTCTGGTACACTAGGACATGCACCTAAAAGCCTATGCGAGTAGGTAGTGCCTGCGCAACAGCTTTATCCAACAGTACGGAAATATTTTCCTTGTTAAAAGGCGCACGACATCATGTAATAGCGAGTGACTCTACAGGCACCTTTTTGTGCAGGACACTTATTAAGATTTGTATCACAAGCTCCTTCTAAATAGGTTATGACTTCTCTGTCAGCACAAGCCCTGCAAATATCCCGATATGTCTTCGGCACTCCCATCAACTTGATTCCACACACTGGTAAGTAACCAACGTCTGCGCAAGGGTTCAGCGGCCTATCTTTACAGAATTGATAGTTAGGAACAACAGGAAGAGGAGGTGGATGGAATTATTCTTCAGGTTAGTTCGGGCAAGTGCCGCTGGTGTAGCTTACAACCTGCCAATCAGCGCAAGCTGAACAGGAATCCTTTACACTAAGCGTATTGTTGGTTGAGAAAGTAGCACATACAGGGCCATCAGAAGCAGCATTAGAACAATCTGTAGGCCTTCTCCTTGGACAGTTGGCCAGATTTACCAAAGAAACCACAAAAGCAGCAAAAACTAGTCGAAGAACAGACATTATTCAAATAATTATTATTATTATTACCAAAAAAGCTTCTTAAGCACTTAGCAATCTTAAAATTAACGATTGGAAGTTAAAACGCAACAGACGTTCTATTAATCTGATTTGGTTATTCTGATTTTCCATAGAATCATCTATTCTTTCAGCATCTAATGTCTAGTTTTAAGAAGTCATCCTTAAACAAAAGTCATACATGCGCCTTTCAATCCTCATTACGATACAGCGCCATCCCCAAATTATTAACTGAACCCTGCTAGTCCCTATTTCTCAGGATTTCCAATGCTCACAACAAGACAGTCAACAGCCGCACCCACCGAGCCAACATCCTCAGGAAATACACTCCCTGTACCATAAGAAGCAGTAAGCGTATTCTGTCGAACAAGGAGGACCTGGACTGCCGGAGAAAGTTATAGGCAGAACTCATAGATGAAATATCCATAAAATACAAATCAGTTGAATGCTTGAAACGTACTGTCTCTGAGCTAAAATTAATGGCAAAGCTATGCGAACAGTTGGGAGATAGCGTTAGGATCTACCATTAATTTGAGGAGAGTGTAAAAGTAATAGTAGAAAGAGCTAGAAATTGCAATTTAGGATTTCTGACCTTCTACGTGTTCTACCTAATCAGTAACTGTCTGACTGCCTTCAAAAACTACAACCATTCGATGCTGTACTTTTATTAATGTCTTAAAGTCGGACTGGAACAGAGGAAACGCTCCAAATTCTAAAAATAACTTGAGCTTCACATTTACAAACTCATTAGCAAAACGTTAATTGATCAGACCAACTATGAGTTGGCACGAAAGTTTGCTTACAAATATCTTCGAAAGAGCTGGCAATATTGTTCTGTGGATAACGAACTTAACGCCTATGATCTATTGGGGCTGATTGAGTTTTACAACTAGAATGT
>JAOXNN020243231.1:0-10143 GCA_028571205.2 Hydropsyche betteni
ACAATAACAATTAATAATCTGTAAGAAACAGGTTGGATTTGCGAGCTTTAGAGAAATTTATACAAACAAGTATAAAAGAAAGATTAGGAGAAAGACAATGTATCAATCCGTTACCCTTGTCGGTCATGTTGGCGATGATCCAAACACACGTTTTACACCAACAGGTGTACAACTTACAAATTTTAGCCTGGCTGTTAGCCGTGCATGGACGGATCAACAGGGGCAAAAACAGGAAAAGACGATGTGGTTTCGCATCACTTGCTGGCGCAAAACCGCCGAAGTAGTTGCCCAATATGTCACAAAGGGCAAACAAGTGTTGGTGGTGGGTGAAATTGAAAACGCCAATGCTTATACCGACCGCGATGGCAAGCCACGCGCCTCGATTGAAATTCGTGGTGACGTTGTGCGCTTTTTAGGCGGTGGCAAGGACGCAGGAAGCAAGAGTCTACCACCGGATGCAAGTGGCACTTACAATGAGAGCCACGACGCACCGCCTTCGGATATACCATTTTAAAAAGATAACAAGATGAGGGGATGAGGGGATGAGAGGATGACAAGATGAATTTCGTTGAAATATTTTTTCGGATCAATTGGATCACACGTGGGGTCAGGGTGACTGTGCGTGTCTAAGCCACGGTGCCACCACATGAAGTCCCGTTGAACCCTTTTTTCTTTTTTGAAGTGCTACAAGCAGAGAAAAAATATACCCAACACGATCATCTTGTCACCCTGTCATCTTGTCACCCTGTCATCTTGTCACCCCTCACTCTAGCACCAATGTTCCCCACTCGGTCGGATTGTCGTGTGTCGTGCGATAGGGCGAGGCAGAGAGCATAGTCTCTTGGGCTGGCGTATCACTGTCGTTATCGTTGACAGCCAGATTAAAACCAAAGGTTTGCCCCGTCTGTAGCGTTGCCCCGTTGATCTCCAAGATCGACCAAGGCAACATCATCTCCAACGCATAGCCGTTGCTTGTTTGCACAACATTGCCTGTCCCTGTCAAACTGGTTTCTAAGGCATAGGGCAGCCAACGGTAGAGGCGTACTTCGTTGAGGGTTGGCCCAAAGCTGATACCCAGTTGAAAATCATCGCCATTGACACTACTCTGACCAAAATCACCCGCTAGATCGCGATCCAGATAGAACTCAAAGCCATCTCCCTTCCACATCTCAGTGCCGGATGGCCCGGCGCGATAGTTTTGATCGATCACTTTGACTGCCAGATACAGCCCATCGGTGGACCAACGTAACTGGAAGGCTGCCCCAAAATCATCCAGACTGGTAAAGTTCTCTCCACCGTAAACAATCGCCGGAATCTCTGTCCAGTTGTTCGGCCAATCCTCAAATTTTCCATCCAGCGCAAGCGGCGCGCCCCGTTTGGCCGCAAAATAGCCATGCTCTTGCGGTCGCCATACTTGGTTGCCCACGGGGTTACTTGTATTGCCCTGTGTTGTAGGGGTCGCTGTAGCAAGTGGATTTGCCCCCCCTGCCGAAGAGCTTGTCGGTGAAGGGGTGGGTGTAACGGTCGCTGTCAGTTGCATGGCGATGCGTGTGGGTGTGGTATTAGGCACATTGACCAGCGGAGCTTGCTGACCAGCAGCCGGTTCACGATAGGGCACAGTACGCCAATTGCCAGTATTAGCGGCTATCGCCTGCATCACCAAGCCAAAATGCCGCCAACTGGGGTCGCGCGCTTGGTTGTAGAGTTGATCAGGGGTACAGAACTCAACATTGCTGCTTTGCAGGGCAAAACCGCGCTCAAAATCTTGAATCCGTGCGCAAAAGCCAAGTTCCTGTGTTGTCGCCCAGCCTAAATCGTTAAAGACTTGATCATCACTGCCCCACACATAGCCAAATCCACGCTCTGGCGCAAACCGCCCTTCTGGTGGCGTGCCGCGCGCTGGGATCGGCTCACCATTCCAGCGGCGGCTGACCAGTGACCAAGTACCTGTGGTGTTTCTACCAATCAAGGTATACGCCCAGTTGTTGTCACTGCGCCAGAACATCGCCCCGCCCTCAAAGGTTTCGACGGCTGACCAGACGATGTTTGCCTCGTCGATTGGGCAACCAAAATCACGGATAGAGACGGCAGCAGCAAAGACTTGATCGACTCCATGTTGGCAAGACATAGCCGAAGTGGGGGTGGCAGTTATTATAGGGAATGGCGTGGAAGATGCAGTGGCTACGACAGGAATGGCAGGGGGTACTGTTGCTGTTGGCTGAACGAGTACCGGCTGCAAAGTGGCTGTCGGGTTGGCAGGAATGGGGGTATGTGTCGGCTGCATTGCAAGGGCGGTAGCTGCTTGGGCAGTGCTGGCAATCGAGGTCGCCATTTGAACAAGTGCCTCTGCTGTTTGTTGAACGTTTGTCTGTTGCGCTTGCAAGGTAGCCTGTTCGACAGAAAAGTTAGCTGATAGGGTAGGGGTTGCCAGTGTTTGCGCGGCGGTTGCCACAACATCGGCAAGGGTAGTCGTGGGCGATGCGGGTGCGGTAAGTGGCACAAGCGGCATCGCGGTCGGTGGTGGAGGAGGCAGTCGTTGACTCAGCGTAAAGAAAGCCATGCCACCAGCAAAGGCAACAAAGCCCACTACCAAAAGGGTTGCCAACCACCAAAGCCATCGCCCAGTACCACTCGATTGTTCCCCCTCTTCTTCAGGGTAAAATTGATAATCATTCGGTCGTTTTGCCACAAGCTACTCCTCTGCAAATTTCTAATGCTTACGCATCAAGCCTATTTTTTGACAGCATAGCAGAATGAACAAAATAAATATGGCTCATCTAAGAGAAACGTGCAAACCGATGTTTTGGTGTGAGCAAAATATTGTGTTTGCACGTTTCCGTCTGATGAGCGAGTAACTATTCTGTCAATTTTGTAATTCTGTCTCAAACGCATCTATTCAAAAGTATGTATAAGATCACTCTCAATAACGTCTAAACTCGCTCATATGTTTCATTTTCTATAAAGTTTTTCACGGAACACACAACCTTACAACCACGTTTAAAAACTGGTAGTTTTGACGTATCACAACTACTATTTTAAATCATTCATCCACAATGGAAGCAATTCCACAACCCCTGAGGAGTTACTGCAATGCAATGGTTCAATCGATTCTTTGTTCTACTGATCTTTTTTTCTTTTTGGTCACAGTTTGATCTCGGCACTGGCTATGCCGGTGCAGCAGATAACGAAAAATTATGGAAACCCGGTCAAACATTACATGTGCGTTTTATCGGTGGTACACCTTTTATGCAACAACAAGTTGCCGAAAATGTCTCCGAATGGATGCGCTATGCCAACATTCGTTTCGTCTTTGATAACAGTCCATCTGCAGAAGTGCGCGTTTCCTTTGATGCAGCCCATGCTCATTCCGTAGTTGGTACAGATGCTTTGTTGGTTGATTCAAAGTTAGCAACAGTACAGCTATCGCTAAATGCACAATCCACTAGCGATTGGATACGTCGTTCAATTTTGCATGAATTCGGGCACGTTCTCGGATTACTACACGAACATCAACACCCGGATGCCAAGATTGCCTGGAATCGTTCAGCACTCTACACATTTTTGGGTGCGCCACCCTATCATTGGGGGCCGGGCTTGGTTGATCTCAACTTTACCCAGACATATGAACGAAATAAAGTGCGTCTTTCACCCTTCGACAGTGATTCAATTATGATGTATCCTATCTACAGTCAGTGGACGCTGGATAACATGACCTATAACAATCGTGGCGAACTTTCAGTGGGTGATCAAGCCTTTATTGGGCAACTGTACCCATACACGCTGATCAACAACCAGACAGAGGAAAGAGTGAATCCACCGCCTTTGCAAGATAGTGGGATGCAAGAGAGTAGGATGCAAGATGGCAAGATACAAGAAAGTAGGAGGCAAGAGAGGATTGTGCAGGTGGGTGGACGGGCACTAATTATCAATGTGACAAATCTACGACGCAGTGCGGGAATCGCACAGAAAACAAAGCAGGATATTCTATTACGTTTACAACCCGGACAATTTGTCAACGTGGTCAATGGCCCGCTTCAACTCGATGGGCTACAATGGTGGCAAGTGGCCTGGCGTGATAAAATTGGCTGGGTGGCAGCCGTTACCCCCAACGGCACAATTTTATTAAGGGGAGAATCGTTAATAAAGTAGATTTCTTAAGAGATTAAGAGATTGAGAGATCGAATTAATAATCTCTCAATCTCTTAATCTCTTCCTAATCTCTCAATTTTGAACAAGGAGGAAGCATGAACGAAGCATCTAGCGTGTATGAATTTGTACGAATCGGTGAAATGGCAGAAACAACGACACAGTTTTTATCGATGAATTTATCGATTAACCTGCAAAACACAAACTTTGGCAGCCGTGACCGTTCACAACAATCAGCATATGGGATACAACAATCGGCGCAACGGATACAACAAAATCGCGAGCTAAACGATATGGAGCTATTGATCCTACAACAAGCGCGTGATTATTTATCTTCGGTCAAAGAGGGCTTTACACTGAGCGCACATGCAAAACAAGCCAGCACTTTACCCGAACTACGCTTTCTTTTTAATCGGATTGTCGTCAATTGGGAGCAGTTGAGCAAAGAGCTTGGGCTGGATGAATTATTGGGCACAAATAGCACAAATGACACTACAAATACAGACCCATCCAACGAACCACTACAACTCGAGACGCTGCGCCATCAATTGCTCTCCTATCATATGGCTGCTACGGCACTCGGACATTTGCCCAAGTTACCAACCGACCAGATCACCTTTCCCTTTAGCCATAGCCAGCCGCCTACCTATGCAGATATTGCTGCGCCGAGCAGTGCGGGTGAAGTGCTTTGGCGTATCGAAGAAATGGAGCGAACCTTGTGGCAGTTGATGGCAAATGATTTACAAGAATTGGTCAATCATCACTATGGCTCGCTACGCCGTACCTATGGTTTCTTTGAAGCGAGTGCCCACCTTGCCAACAAACACGCAAAACGGTTCAAAATCAAATTGTGAATTATCAATGTGGTATATCTGCCTCAAAACTCGTAACTCGTAACTCGTAATTCGTAATTATCAAGAAGCCACTGGTATAATCTGCCAGTGGTTTTTTATTTTTTTAAATTTACGATTAAAATTTATGTCTAGCGAACTCTCTACCGAAGAAAAAATTGAGGCGTGTCCAGCGCGTTTGCAGGAGATCATCAACGACTTTCGTGATGTACTGCCGCGCGAACGATTGGATTATTTGTTGGAATATGCGATGAGCTTGCCCAACTTGCCCGAGCGATTGGTTGCAGCACGTGAGCAAATGGAACAAGTCCATGAATGTCAAACTCCTGTCTTTTTGCACACTGAAATCGATAGTACCGATAGTATCGATACTGTTGATAAAAATGCCAATCATACGCTCGATTGCAAAAAAGTGACATTCTTTCTGGACATCCCGCGCGAATCGCCGACAGTGCGTGGCTATGCAGCCATTCTAGCTGAAGGATTAAACAATGCTACGCCCCAAGCAGTTTTATCCACACCAGAAGATGTTTACATGTTATTAGGTCTACACGAAGTTATTACCCCACAACGATTACGCGGTCTCCATGCACTTTTGCGTTATATGAAAAAACAGGTTAAAAATTTATTATAATTTCAAAATTCAGGATAATTAAATATGGAAGAAATCTTTTCTGCACCTCAACTGATTGCATTTTTCACCCTGCTTGCCCTTGAAATTGTCTTGGGCATCGATAATGTCATCTTTATTGCTATTTTGACGGGCAAGTTACCAGCGGCACAACGTCCTACCGCCCGTACAACCGGCATCGCGCTAGCTGTAATCATGCGTGTTTTGCTGCTCTTGGCAATCAACTGGATCATGCAGTTGACCGAGCCGCTCTTTACCATCTTGGGAAAAGAGTTGACTGGGCGCGATCTCATTTTGTTGCTAGGCGGTCTCTTCCTCATCGGCAAGAGTACCTATGAGATCCACGAAAAGCTCGAAGCAAGTGAGCATGGCTCCACAGCCAAGATTACGGCTACATTTATCTCGGTGATTATTCAAATCATCATCGTTGACATGGTCTTCTCACTCGATTCGGTAATCACAGCGGTTGGCATCTCTGGCAATCTTTATATCATGGTTCCTGCTGTGCTAATTGCAGCCGCCATTATGCTCTTCTTCTCTGGCGGCATCAGTTCGTTTGTGGAAAAGCATCCGACGATGAAGATGTTAGCCCTCTCCTTCTTGATCATGATCGGAGCAATCTTGGTGCTGGAAGGTTGGAATTCGCACGCAGCGCATGAGTTGCACATCAAGAACTATGCCTACTTTGCCATGGCCTTCTCGTTCTTGGTCGAATTGCTCAACATTCGCCTGCGCACCAAACATGATCCGGTGCATCTACACAACCAACCTTCGTTGACACACAAACATTAGAAGATGACAAGATAAGGGGATGACAAGATGATACTGCTGGCCTATCTTACAAGGTAAGTGAGAATCGGTTTTGCCACTAAAGCAACCTTTTCATTCTGTAAGAATCAGACTTTTCCCTTCTCACAATTCGCCTATCGAGTAGTTTTTTGCTTTGGCGCATTGGATTCTTACAGAATGACAAGTTAAATTCTCGGTAAAAAGAGGTATCTTACTCTATTTATAAGATAGACCAGTGGTGTCACCTAGTCATAACTCGCCCACGGCACAAAAATCCGCTCTGGCATAGGAATATTTGCTTCGGCAGAGGAAGTAGGCAACGCGGTAGCCGTGGGGGTAGTCGGTTCGATCATGATGGTTGGCATAGGTGTCGCCATAGGTTCTGGGGTCGGCGTGGCAGCCTGGACTGGGGGTACAGTTGGCGTTACGTTTGGGGTTACAGTTGGCGTTTCAAGCGGCGTAATGCCAACATTGCGAATAGTAATCGTCACCGTTGTTGGGGTGGATGTTTGTACACCATCGACCGCTTGATAGACAAAGAAATCCTCGCTCTCGAATCCGCCACTATGTTTATAGCGAAAATTGCCGTCGGTTTGCAAGGTTAATGTGCCAAATTGTGGTGGTGTCAACAACAGTGCCACCAAATCGCCCATGACTTGATCTTTACCATCATTGGCAAGTACACCATCGATTTCCTCTAAAATCGTTGTATCCACTGTCTCCAAGCGCGTCACTGTATACCTATCATTGACTCCAAGCGGCGGGTAGCTGTAATCAGATCGTGTCATCAGTTGTGCATCAATGGTTGTCTGCGCGGCAGCCAACGCAACTTGAACATTTTGTGCTAATGCAGCATAGCCAACATCTGGATAAAATTCATAAAGGTAGGTTGGCTCGGATGATGGATCAAAAAAGCCAATTTTATAATTCTGATTTGAAGAGACATAGAATTGATAGCGGCCTTGTGCATCGGTGTATGTTTGCCCAATCGCTTGCTCCACTGTTGCCATCGCGGTAACCTCTTCCGCAAAGAAAGCCACTTGTATCCCAGCCAGTCGGTTGCCAGCAAGGTCTGTCACAACCCCTTCAATTTTATTAGCCGGTGGCAATGCAACATTGACAGCATCAACGATTTGCCCCTCACCGACCTCAATCGATTGTGCCTCTTCGATTATCGCTCCATCTTTGTAGAAACGCCCTGAATAGCGTAAATTTTCTGTGATTGCGTCGCTAAAATGGATCTGATAACGACCGGGTGGCAGTTGCTCGGTGCGATAGTGACCGTCAGCCAGCGTGTCCAGTGTAAGTAGCTGGATATATTCTGGATCGGGTTGATTGTTGGCGTTGCGATCTTCACCGCTCGCTTGTTCTTTGTAATGCTCTTTGTAAAATGTTACACGAATCTGCGCCAACCCGTTTCCTTCCAAATCCGTCACACGTCCTGCCACGCCCCCTTTGCGTTGCAGAACTGCGTCAAGAGCAGAAAGGGTTGTATCCAGTGCCGTGATTGAGATCACTGCGCTTGGCTCAAGCGTTTGAACAATATTTTGAACACTGTTACGTTTGTTCTCCACAACAGGGTTATAATAGCTTTGCACATAGGGTGAATCGGCATCAGCAAAGACCAACTGATAGTTACCAACCCCTAAGCCATTCGCCGTGTAGCTTCCATCTGCTTGCGTTGTGGTTTTAAGCTGTTTCAGTTCTTCCCATTTTTCCACACCCGTTACGCGCGGGATATAGCGATAGAGATTGACTGATACCCCCACCAGCCCATGTCCATCTGTGCCAGTCAGCCGCCCACGCAACTGCCCATAGCGCGTCATCTGCACATCCAACCCGACAAAATTTGAATTATTTCGTGCCACCGTAACATCTTGCGCCGTTTCTAAGTTAAATGTGTTGTTATAGTATTCGGTGACAAATTCAAACGGCGATGCTGGATCGCTGAGGTATTCAAAACGATAGAGACCCAACGGCAAACTCTGTAGCTGATAGCTGCCATCTGCATTGCTGCGCACGCTTAGTGCATAGGGCGACCATTGCGGCTCTGCAATTTGCCCACTGCCGTTGGAGTTCAGGGCAGATTGGCTGAGTGTGTAGGGACGCACGACGATCCCTTCGAGTGGCTTGCCTTGCACATCGACAATCCGCCCAAAGATATTACTCAACAACTCCATCTGCGCATCAATGCCCGTCAGACGTTGCCCGGCCTCAATTAAGAGCGTTGTGGCCTTTTCCAAACTATCGACATTGTGATAAAACTCAGCGGCATACGAGGTACGACTGTTTGGGTTTTCCTCGCTGAAGCCAATGCGCACAGCACCCGTCGGCAGGCAACACAGTTCATATTCACCATTTTGTTTGGTCAACACGTGCTGAACCGCTTTCCATGCGTTGCTGGCACGCTCGTGCATGTAAGCCGTCACCAACAGCGTATCGATCCCTGTGCCATCGATGTCGATTGCGCGCCCAGCAATTTGTCCGCCCATGTCAAGCTGAAAGTTGATCTCGCCTAAGCTTTGGTTCTCGAAAAGCGGAATGGGTGTAGCATCGCCTGCACTGGCAGCATTGGGATAAAAGAGACTGGCATAGCTTGCTGGTTGGTTTGTATCGACTGTGCGCAGACGATAGTTGCCGGCTGAAAGGGCAGTAATGCGATAGACTCCATTGGCATTGCTGTGCGCGCTGCCAACGATTGCGCCATTTGCTAGATCATAGGCATCCACGCGAATACCTGCCAACGACAACCCAGCTTGATTGCGGATCGTCCCGCCTATGTTGCCGCGCAGGGTCAATTGGGCATTGATATTGTGCATCACCAGATTAGGGCCAATCGGTAGATTTGTCGCTTGTTGCAAAGTAGGTTGATCGGCGTAAAACTCGCCCACATAGCTTGCCTGTTCGCCTGTGACGGGTGGCTGAAATTCAAGTCGATAGGTCTGGCTGATCAAACCAGAGAGGGTAAATTTGCCGTTGCTGCGCGTGGTGGTTGTATTGGTGATGGCTGTCCATTGGCTTGTGCCATCGGTAGATGAAACTTTTTGCAGATACGGAATGACCAAGACATTAGCAAGCGGCTGCCCTTCTTCATTGCTCACCATCCCATTGATCTGTCCAGTTTGACTCAGCTTGACATTGATATTTTTGAGTGACTTGTCGGTCACAACCAACGTGGTCGCACGCTCCAACGTATAGGCATTGTTATAATAGAAGCTGTTGACGCGCACAGGATCGCTGGCATCAAAAAAGTAAAGCCGATAGCTGCCTGATGCCACAGGTTGAAAGGTGTAATTACCCGAAGAATTCGTAGTGGTTGTGCTGGTCAATTGCCAATCATTGCCAATATGGACAAATAATTGCACTGTTAAATTCGGGATCACAACGCCATACAAAGTCGTTGCCTTGCCACTAAGACTCTTGGTTGTTGTTTGTTGTAAAAAAGCTTGTTTGGGAGAATAAAGCGTTGTGACAGTGTTTTTATTGTGAATCGCCGGTCTATTTGCCAGCAACGACAAGAGGGGTTGGACAAAACTGATTCCCCCCCATACGGCTAACGCCAGCAAAACCAGGGCGGGAAAGATACTTTTTTTCATTGTTCCTACTCGATTTATGATAAATAGGCGTTATACAAATCATTGCAGTAACCGCTCAGACCCCACCCTAACCGCGCCCAAAGGGCACCCGCAAACAGGGAGGGAATTGTCTCGACGCGGAGAGCATCCC
>JAOXNN020243259.1:0-10141 GCA_028571205.2 Hydropsyche betteni
TGGAATTTTCACGGTCATGTATAACATTCCTCTTTTTGAAAAGAAAAAATAAAACTGTTTGCATTGATCATTTTGAACAGCATACTGAAAAATATAATTATTTTACTGTATTGAATGTCAAATCACATTTTATTTCATGATTAATTTTAAAATTGTACACTTAGTTCAGGAACTAAATTCAGATCAATATGTGACAAGACAGTAAATAATATTTTATGACAAAGGTCAACTTTATATTGTCTTTTCAATACCACTTTAGCTGTATATCTTACATATCCATAATGTCCTTCTAAAGAGGACGGTAAATTTTGTGGCAAAACGAATGCAAAATCAAATGAATGGTTTCCCACAACTAAATCTGAGGTACCAACTAAAACAAATCAACAATGTGAAGATTATTCAATAGAGCACAATAACAGTTCAAGATAGCGCATAGTAAATATAATAACCTTCCATATGTTGATCCGCCATCAAATTATTAAAAGTTTGGAAGTACATTTCATGTGACTCATAAAGAACTGTTATTCGTCTTTTTCCTGTTCCATGTGATTCTGTCCATCTGCATCGAGCTTTCCCTTCTATATTTAACATCAATGCTAAAATGAAAATTGTTGTTAGACTAATTGTAAGTTAACCATTCGTACTAGTTTTATTAGTATATAGTTCTAGTTTTTAGGATCTCTGTCCTAGTTAATCGTGAGACAAAACCAGTAACTTTTTTTAAGACTTCAAAATCAAAAATGATAATTTATTATAAATTCAAGCAAGTTTAGTATTGTCAATACTTCTGCGGGTGATCCATTTTATACTAACTGTAAGATGGTGTTATTTATATTTATTTGTGTTAATATTTCCTCTTTGCCTTATTTAATAAACTTCACAAAACATTTACTTATAATCAATGTAATTGGTTTATAATAATTACTTTTTCACAAATGATGTATACTAATATGATTCTTTAATTTTTTTTTAGAAATGTCCTGATTTTGATTTTGAAAAAATGGTCAACTTTGACTTATGAATAGACAATTTTGAAATAACTGATATTATATAAATATAAAAATAAATATGATGAATGATATTATTTGTTACCTGTACATAATTTATTTTTCTCCAACGTGAGGTTCACTTTTCCCGAAACAGTTTCTCCGGCAAAAAACACAGGCTTAACAAAAAAGACGCTACAATTTCGTAATGTCATCTTGAACGTAGACTGTCATATTATAGATTCATCATATTTTTCTGAATGATGTTTTCAAATCAAAATTTATCTTATCTATCACTGATAACGTTTCAAATATCGTCATAAGAGAAAAATTACAATGGAATCTATAAACAATTTTGAAAAATGATATACATACAATAACTGTTCAGTGACAGATCAAGTCGAATGTAAGCCCAAAGTGGCAAAAAATTTCGGGAACCACTTCCGTTCAAATTTTTAATTATTCCACTATTTCAAAAAATCTTAAATATCTGAAAATAATTATTCGATAGTATTATAATGGAAAAAAGTGCCGATTAAAAAGAAAAAAAGAAACTGAGTCGCAGGAGAAATATTTTTACATTTTTCCATGGATGTCATAAGATTTATGCCAGTGTTGTATAACTTGTATAGCCCAGGTTTACTACAAAATTTAGTCCAGCCCACTGCCTAATTGTACTTACTAAAATATGTATCTTATTCTAGACACATGCCATCAGTTTTGGTTGGCGCCAATTTTTGAAACGTCGGTGGTTTCTTGGGCACAATTCGTATTATGGACGCTTCGGTTCTTCAGCGTTTCATTTTTTCGCAGTAACGAATTATTTCATGAACCCTCACCACTTTTATGTCACAGTCAGTCATCACGCTTGGAATTTTTCTCACAATTTTAGAAAACAATTATATAAATTTATATTACATATATAATAACATTTATAATATTTTATCTAAGAATTACAATCATTAAAAACGAATTGAAAAGAACTTTGTTTTTATTTTTGTTTAATTTTTTTAGATACAAGTATCATGTTGAGTATTTTTATTCAATGGTTGTGATGATTTTGTGAAATGATTTTGATTTTGATTTTGTGAAATGGTCTTTTTACAAAATAAATTAATATGTTTAAGCAATTGTATTGTTTTCGTCCATTTTCGTTATGAAATTTTTACAAATGGTACCAGTGGCAGCTCATCTTTAAGGGCAAGTGAGGCAGTACCCCACACATATTTCTCATAATAAAAATATTATAATAAATAGCTTTAAAAAAAGTTATATGTGTGCGATTCGTCAAATGTCAACAATGTTTATTTATATAGTGGTTCTCAGCTTTAAGGCTAGGCGCACACTTGTGATTTGGTCGCGCGCGATCGAAAATGGAACACATTGTTTTGGGTTGAAATGCGCGTATTTCAACCCAAAACAATGTGTTCCATTTTCGATCGTGCGCAACCAAATCGCAAGTGAGCGCTTGGCCTGAGCCAAACTTGTGTCGCTTTCCGTTTCCTGCTAAAACGCTTTTTTGGGCAGAAGCACATCTGCCGGGTAGTATATATTTTCCATACGATTCGAAAAATACACGATACAGTCAAGTTTTTCGAAATCTGTATTTTACAAAATAAAATGCTTTAACATTCAAGTAATATATGAATGTACTAAAAATATTTTTCTTATTTTTTCGGGGAAAAAAATTGGGGGAGGGGGCTTTCCACCTTAGCCCCCCTTGTTTTTTGAAGTCACGAACCACCCCTGATTAGTGCGATCCTGCTTTTCATAAACTTCTAGAATTTGATCGTCAAAAATACATAAAAGGCTGATTATAAGATTCAAAAATGCAAAAAATAATTTTTATTCATCATTCATCAAAATAACGTGCGGTATACTTTGGTAAAAAATCATTATTTTTCACTGTTTCTTTATATGAGGGTGGAGCTAAAAATTCAAAATAAATTTGAATTATCATTACTAATTATTATAGCATTTATTTATAAATAAGTATCAAACCCATATTCAAATATGTAGATGTGGAAGGTTGATTGTCTAAAGGTATACACGAATTTTGAACTAATGGGACAGTTCCAATTGTTATTGGAATTGTACACGTCAAATTCTCAAGCATGCCCGATACAACTGCAGTGACCTATGAAATTAAAAAAAATAATTGAATTATTAAAATTGTCACATTAGTGAAAACTTTTTAATTTAACGATAAAAACCTTCAAATCATATGTTACATCGATTATGCTACAAAATCTGTTAGTAGTCGTTGGAGTTGATGGTACATGTAGAGATATATCATAGATTTTTTCATCTCCGCAAAAAGTCTCTTTATTTTTGCTTTCAGATATTTTTTTTATTTCAGTTGTTTCTGCGCCCTTCGAATAATAACCAATATCCTGAAAAAAAAATATTGGTATTAAAATTAGAAAAATATCTATAGTTTTTTTTCAAATTAAATTTATAGATTTATAATTAATCACATGACCATGCGCTCGAAAAACGGAAATAGTGCATGTATGAAAATATAAAAAGAAAACATGAAAATGAACGTGTTTTTTTGCACTAGTACATACATACTTTTATCAATGCAGCTTTTACATATTCTACTTTAAGTTCGCTATCGTTTTTCAGATGACATATTATTGGTATGTATTGTCCTGAAACGTAACCGGAAAATGGAATTTTTATAGTCATAGTCATTGTTCCTCTTTTCCAAAAAAAAAAATGAAACTTTTTACACTTTTCATTTTGAACGGGGTTCTGAAAAATACAAAAAATCGAATTAGCCAAAGGAAAACACTTTTTTGTTGTACGATCAAATAGATATACGTTTATTTCAGGTTTCAAATTCAGATCGATATGTGACAAAACAGAAAACAGTGTTTGATAGCAGAGGTCGATTTTGTATTTTCTTTTCAATGTCACTTTGGCTGTGTATCTTACATAGCCGTAATCCCCTTCAAAGGAAGATGGTAAATTTTGTGGCAAAACGAAAGCAAAATCAAACATATGATTTCCGGCAACTAAAGCAGAAGTACCTCCTAAAATAAATCAACAACGTGAAGATTGTTTAGATTAATCATGTAAATTATTATAAATCAAATAACCTTTTATTTGTTCCTCTTCCATCAAATTATTGGAAACTTCGAAGTATGTCACGTTTTCTTTGTACATAGTTACTCTTCGCGTTTTTCCTGAACCTCTCGATACCGAAAATTTGCAATAAGCATCGCCAAATATATTTAGGACTAATTCTGCAAATATATGTATATATTTTTTAATGAAAGTAATATTTATAACATATAACGAATATATTATTATATATTATACCTGTACATAATTTATTTTTTCCCAATATTAAGTTCACTTTTCCTGAAACAGTCTCTCCAGAAAAAAACACAGGCTTATCAAAACAAATGGTACAATTTTTCAGTGTCATTTTGAATATAGGCTATTACGATCTGTTGTATTTTTCACACAATATTTTTGACATATGTATACACATATCTTATCAATCATTGATAAAGCATCGAAAATTTTTATGTGATAAATCAGAGTAGAATCTATAAATATTTTTCTGAAATTCAATGTCTATTCATGGAGAACAATACGAAACACATTTGAAATCTCTTTTATGATATATTTTAGACAGATTTTTCGAGTGATAATAATACAGTATGATTAATCGCGTCAATTTTTGTAACGTCGTCATTATCTTGGCAGCAAATTGAGTAAAAAAATGTTTTTTTTCTTTATCTTTGATGAAAAACCTCTTTTTTGATGTCAACCTGATTTTTAGTGGTTTATATTATTCAAATGTAAAGAATTTTAAAAATTTCATCCTAACACGTTAATGAATATTTGTTGAGAAAATATTGTAATATTAGTATAGAGAACATATTTAAGCTTTCATATTAATACATCTTTCATGAAAAAAAAAAATTAAAATTTTTTCTTTGTATGCACCTAATAATACACCAATCCTATTTTTACATGAGGGATACGTTCTAGAGATTACCGAGTAAAAAAAATGTATGGCGACCATGTAAAATTTGGAGATTGGTCCCATCAGTACATTTGGATAAAACTTCGGATGTACTTTACAAAAAATTGTAATGTGAAAAAATTTTGCGATCTAAAATTATCTAAAAACATCAATTTTTTTAATTAAATAACTATAATTACATACATAGATATAATAAGCATACTGGCCTGCAGCAAATCTTACTAACATTGGGGCAAAATAATACATTTTATTTTTTAATATACTATGTAAAAGAAATTATCAGTTCATCTTCCTTGAAACGTGTTATTTCGAAACCGCATAAATGCGAATTAGGTTTATTTAGTTTTTCGTTAATTTAAATTGTTCTTATTTTAAAATATTTCACGTTTACAAAAAAAGTTATTGCAAAAAATTTCAATTGAACAGAATAGTTTCAATTATTTTTTATCAAAATGACATACAAGATATTTAGGAGCAAATTCATTCATATGATATCATTTTTCAACATTGTTTTCCACTCTCTTCTCATTTAAAGCATCTTCGTACAAGAGTGGAACTTAAAATATGAAATTAATTTTGATTAACATCCGTGTTGAATTATCAATGGACATGCTACTTATTTATGATAATTAATCTAGCCCATATCTTAATAAGTCAGTGCGGCACTGGGTATGCATGATGTAGACGCAGAAGTTTGATCGTATTTGTCTAAAGGCAAATTTAAACATAAGACCAATGGAATGGTACCAATCGTTATTGGAATTGTGCATGATGAATCCCCATACATACCCGCTACAACTATGGTGACCTGAAATATATTTAAAAAAAAAACAAACAGAAAATATAAGTATATTGTGTCATTGAGAAATATAAAAATTCAATTAACTTTTTAAATACAATATTAAGGTATACAATTTTATTTTTGTAATTCAACTTTTATATTACAATTATAAATTATTTCTTTTTCACAAAAGATTGTTTTTCATACATATACTAGTTTTATGTTTATATGTTAATATTTAATATTGTTTAAATTTCTCAATGTAATATTGGGTAATTGTTGATTAAATTAAAATACAAAATAATTAAGTTGTAAATATCCCTTAACATTTACGAAACGTCAATTATGGAACAAAATCTGGAAGTTGTTGGAGTTGTTGGCACATATAGAGACATATCATAGGTTTTCTCTTCTTTGCTACAAGTTTCTTCACTGCTGCTTTTAGATAATTTTGAAGATCCATATCTTTTTTTACCTCTAGCATAAAATGAAACTTTCTACAATATCAAAAAATTAAGGTTTAAAAAAATGCACATGAATAAAACAAATTGACTTTTTGGCGAGTAAAAAATTGATTAATACTTTTGTCAATGAAGCTTTTACATGCTCCACTTTAACTTTGCTCTCATTTTAGAGATGGTATATTACTCGTATAGACTATCCAGAAACGTAGCCAGAAAACGGAATTTTCGCGGTCACGTATAACATTCCTCTTTTTGAAAAGAAAAAATAAAACTGTTTGCATTGATCATTTTGAGCAACAAACTGAAAAATATAATTATTTTAATGTATTGAATTAGTACGGTCCTGATTTTCATAATTTTCTTGAATTTGATCGCGGAAAATATGTAAAAGGCTGATTATGAGATTTAATAAATAATTTTTATTCATCGTTCATTAAAATTTCATGAAGTATACTTTGGTAAAATTTCATTACTTGTCACAGCTTCTTTATATGAGGGTGGAGCTAAAAATGTAAAATAAATTTGAATTATCATTACTAATTATTGAAGCATTTATTTTTATATAAGTATCAAACCCATATTCAAATATGTAGATGTGGAAGGCTGATTTTCTGAACATATACACGAATTTGGATCTAAAGGGACAGTTCCAATCGTAATTGGAATTGTGCACGATAAATTCCCATGCATACCCGATACAACTGCAGTGACCTACGAAATTAAAAAAAATAAATTAAATTATTAAAATGATCATGTTAGTGAAAACTTTTTAATTTAACGAGAAAAACCTCCAAATTATATGTCACATCAATTATACTATAAAATCTGCTAGTAGTTGTTGGAGTTGATGGTACATGTAGAGATATATTATAGATTTTTTCATCTCCGCAAAAAGTCTCTTTATTTCTGCTTCCAGATATTTTTTTAATTTCAGTTATTCCTTCGCCTTTTGCATAATAACCAATATCCTGAAAAAATATTATGATTATTAGATTTAAAAAAAATTCTATAGTTTTTTTCAAATGAAATTTATAGGTTTGTTATTAATCACATGACCATGCTTTTGAAAAAAGAAAACAGCACATGCATGAAAATATAAAAAGAAAACATGAAAATGAACTTGTTTTTTTACACTAGTACATACATACTTTTATCAATGCAGCTTTTACAGATTCTACTTTAACTTCGCTATCGTTTTTCAGGTGACATGTTATTGGTATGTATTGTCCTGAAACGTAACCGGAAAATGGAATTTTTACAGTCATACTTAATGTTCCTCTTTTCAAAAATAAAAAAATAAACTTTTTACACTTTTCGATTTGAACGGCCTTCTGAAAAATACAAAAAATCAAATTAGCCAAATGAAAAGACTTTTTTGTTATACGATCAAATAGATATACGTTTATTTCAGGTTTCAAATTCAGATCGGTATGTGACAAAACATCAAACAGTGTTTGATAGCAGAGGTCGATTTTGTATTTTCTTTTCAATATCACTTTGGCTGTGTATCTTACATAGCCGTACTTCCCTTCAAAGGAAGATGGTAAATTGTGTGGCAAAACGAAAGAAAAATCAAACATATGGTTTCCGGCAACTAAAGCTGAGGTACCTACTAAAATAAATCAACAATGTGAAGATTATTCAAATATAAATCATGCAAATTATTACTAATCAAATGACCTTTTATTTGTTGCTCTTCCATCAAATTAATGAAAGCCTCAAAATATGTCTCGTTTTCTTTGAAAGTATTTACTCTTCGCGTTTTTCCCGAACCTTCCGATACTGAAAATTTACAGTAAGCATTCCCAAAAATATTTAGGACTAATTCTGCAAATATAAGTATATATTTTTTAATTTTAGTAATATTGAAAACACATAACGAATATATTATACCTGTGCATAATTTATTTTTTCCCAATATTAAGTTCACTTTTCCTGAAACAGTCTCTCCAGAAAAAAACACAGGTTTATCAAAACAAATGGTACAATTTTTCAGTGCCATTTCGAATATAGGCTATTACGATCTGTTGTGTTTTTCACACAATATTTTTGACATATGTGTGTACATATCTTATCAATCATTGATAAAGCTTCGAAAATTTTTATGTGATAAATCAGAGCGGAATCTATAAATATTTTTCTGAAATTCAATGTCTATTCATGGAGAACAATACAAAACACATATGACATCTCCATTATGATATATTTTAGGGAGATTTTTCGAATGACAATAATACGACATGATTAATCGCATCAATTTTTATAATATCATCATTAGCTTGGCAACAAATCAAGTAAAAAAAACTTTTGTTTACTATATCTTTGATGAAAAACCCCTTTTTTATGTCAACCTGATTAAATTCAAGTGGTTTATATTATTCAAATGTAAAGAATTTTAAAAATTTCGTCCTAATACGTTAATGAATATTTTTCGAGAAAATATTGTAAAACTAGTATAGGGAACATATTTAAACATTCATATTAATCCGTCTTTCATAAAAAAAATTTAATTAATATTCTTTGTAAATACACCCAATCCTATTTTTACACGGGGGATACTTTCCAGGGACTACAGCGTAAAAAATATACGGTGACCATATAAAAATTGGAGATTGGTTCCATTAGTACATTTGGATAAAATTTCCATCCAAATATACTGTATAAAAAATGTGTAATATCAAAAAATTTCGTGATATAAAATCATCGAATTTTTTTATTTAATAACTATATTTAAATACTTATATTTATAACAGTATACTGGCTTGCACCAAACCTTATTATTAATAATTATACATTTTTTTATACCGTGTTAAACTGAAACAATCGTGTTAAAACAATAATCGGTTCTTCTTCTTTGAACTGTGTAATTTCGGAACCGTGTAAAAAAAGGTTTGGGCGTATTTTGTTGCCGAGTATGCCAATGGGTTAAAAAATATGATTTTTTTGATTGAGAAAAATAACTAAGCTCTAGAATATTTTGTAATGACGAAGAAGAATTCACTTTTTCAATTGAATCAGTTTATAGACTTTTTGAAAGAAAAAATATTAATAAAAAATATATTATTAATTTCGATTTTATTTTTTGATAATATTATATAGAATTTATAGTATAAAATAATTATTTTTATTTTTTATTAAATGATTTGTACATATCGGTTTTTTTAACTGAATTGAAGAAATTGTCCACCATTGATGGTGCTGACGGTGAGACTTTCTGATCGAGAGCAATTTCTCTGGGTTCTTCTGTTTTTGATTGATAAAAGGGATATCTTGGTGTAAAATTTGGAGAATGATCCCACTCTTCGTAATCCTCTTTTACTCGCTTTTCTACGATGACTTCTTCAAATGTCGGAAAGGCTGAAATGAAGATAGGCGATTTGTATCACAAAACACATATAATAATTTCTGAGGTATAAATACCTCAGAAATGATAAATCATTTCTGTTTTCATGATTGAAATATTGAACCTATATCATTATATGGAGGCGGTGCGTCTAGATCTTGAGACGATGTACTTTGAACGTCACAAGAATTTAGGGGAATGGTACCGATGATCAGGGGAACGCTGAATTTTAAATTTCCATGAACACCTGAAGCTATCACATTGACCTGTAAGTATTTTTCATTGTTATTTGCATGTATAAATTTCACAAATTATACAAAAAATGCTACGAAATAATATTAAACATAAATAATATAATACATTTCCACATCATGTCGGTAATGGCCGAAGCTAAGATTTTTTTTGTATATGAAAACGATTCCAAGCAATAAATATATGCTGTTTTTTTCATTTGAAGTATAATGTGTGTAAAGAATTATAGCATTCAATCTTTTTCGAGAACCGACTGGAGTTGAAGGAATCAGTCTTGGTTCGGGAGTTGAACAAAGCTTAGTAGCACTGGAT
>JAOXNN020243277.1:0-10140 GCA_028571205.2 Hydropsyche betteni
AGTTCTGGCGGTAGTTCTCCTTCCATATCAAAAATATTATTTTCTGTTACACTAGGTTGTCAGTTGGAACCATGTGCCCGGAACCCCGTATGGAGGCGAAGGTGAGTTTCTCCAACTACCAGACCATGCCAGAGATGTTTTGGCTGGCACTTACCCACGGTCTCCAGGGTCTTTTGACGGGAATCTTACAAAGTAGAAATATCAAATATTGGAGCGTTCTCTGCCGTAATTTTGAAGTATTCAGACAGAAAGGTAATCAGCATACCACCTTTAAGATATTATCTGATTCTGTTGATGGTCTTGCAGAGCTAACAGTAAGAATGCAGTTTAATAGATTTGATCTCAAACAGTTCGAAAATGGGGTTTGTTTGACGACTATTAAGATAAATTGCTTAGATTCTCTATCAAAATTCAAAATAGTGATTCACCAGCAATAAATAAATCTATGAGTATATTAGAACCGTAGCTTGCTAAAATTGGTTGTGCAAACAATATCAATCACCTATCAAAGTGCTTATCGAAACCATTTATAAGTATTACATCGGACAGATTCACAAATAGGCTAGAGCCTACAAATGTTATGCCACAGGACAGATGAGCAACTATTAATTTCGATAGATGGTAAATATAATATGTTTACAACAATAAGCTTTTACAGAGTACCTAAAAGAACCAAAAAAGGCAAACTGCCCCGAATAGCCTCCACTCAGTAAGTGGTCAGGACTGAATAACATTCGAGACTGATACTCGATCAAATCATAAAGCGAAACTAAACAACCATATTGGCTGGGTTCTTCAGACAGTAGTCACCCACCGCACACTAAAGCCCTTCCCTGTATTCTAAACTACGGTAGAAGCTGAGAACAGCCCGACCGAGGAGCACTGCAGATGACGAATAAGACTACTCCAATAAGCAGCGAATAATCAACGCGACAAATAGAGCTCTACTGATAAAATTTGTGGAGAAGAACAAACCTAAGAATGCGTCGCTGTCCAAACGGTAGCGGCTGAACCTCCGAATAGCAGCGAATAACATCGCTAACCCTCTGAAGCCCTCGGAAAGCTTGATAGCTATCGATAAGATATTGGATTTGAGGCAGAAGCTCAAGGGATCGACTGCTCCCCTCGTTTAGAACATGAAGAGCGAGAGGGAGAAACGCGTAAGGATAGCAGAGAGGCTTAAGTCCCAGGTTCACAGATAGATATAGCTGAACCGACTCAACAAAAATATCTCAACGTTGAGTCTCTGATACATTCGATTCCCCTAAACTATGCTTCCACCTGCGCAGTGATAATACAATGTCTAATATTAATAATCTTCTGCTGACCAAATTTAATATTTACAATAATACACAAGCATTAGGTATTTGAATTAATACATCACTAATCGAGGCAGTTGTGTCTCAACTTCTTCATGAAACTCGTGTACTCTTCCTACGGCACATTTACGTTCAGGCCTTTCTGATTGAGTATCTACTGATAGCGTGCTTTCTGTAGTTTGTAAATACGAGCAAACTCCAGCTTTAGGGCTGCTATCTCTAACCTATTTTATTTGGCCTACTGTGAGTGTTTGGTTGACTATGTTTCGGTTGATTAAATCTTGTAGGAGACCGAAGGTTAGAGGGTCTGCATTTAGGCAGGGGGACTGTTCTCAGGAAGTCTGTACGCCATTAGCCGTTAAGTTTTGGATATTACTGGTAGGGTTTTCGGGTCGCAACTCATCGGGAAGTCTTTGGCACAGAATTTGGAAAGAATACGATTATTCCTGGGGAATTTGGGATGTTTGGACCTTGAAGATCTTTCTGAGTTGTGGCTATCAGCCAGACGAAAGTTCTTTTTGGAGGGTTTCCTACATCTTCAACAATCGTACAGTTCTGTGTCGATAGCGTACATCATATTCTGGTTTTTCTTCCAGTTACCAAAGGTGGGAATAGCGATGTTTTCGTTATCATCTGGTTTTATGTCGACGAACGGCGATCTAACTATAGGTTATGGTTCCTGTATGAGTGCCTGTTCATTGTGAGTGAGTAGTACTTCCCGGATACTGTTGGCTCGACTTCGGTGAGTACGTTCTGGTTGTACTGGTTTGCTGGGGTCAATATTGACTAGGTGCATCCTATCAGTGAACTTCGTCGACTTTGATCTGAAGGTGGTGGGCTGATCGGTCAACTGCTCTGAACGGAATAATTTCATAAATTAAACTCAACTGAATGTCAAATACATCACTCAGTTTTTTCCTGGATGTGCATCCCTCCATTATTGAGAGGCCACTCTCGCTCTAGTCATACTCTACAGAGTCTAGTTCCACTACTTTTTGGGAGATATCAGACCTTTTAGTTACAGGGCACCCCTTACTGTATTTCGGAGGTTGCTGTTGTTAGAGAATTCAATCATGCTGAGCTGTGCCCGAATGGTGGTCTGGCGGAGTTATGAACGTGATCCTATCCCATCTAGGCTTTGGAATTTCGAAAATGAGTTCAAATACGGGTGACTTTTGTCTTACTCGATATCTCGGTGTCTGAGCTGGGAGGGGTGCATCTGGCTTTTAAATAGACTCTCCCGTAGGTGGTTGTTGGAGATACGGAGAGATCCTGACTCATCGTGTTGTTCTGTAACTGGACGTGGAATAACTACTTGGCTGCTTGTTAGGCAATTTAACTATTTATTGGCAGTACGGGGTGGTTCCTCAGTCAACCTTGTCATTTGCCTGGGGATATGTATCTACTTTTTCTTTACAACGATTGATTCCTCTTCGTTCTAACTATCTTGTTCAGTAAGATCGATTCTCTTAGGAATTACAAGAATGTCGCCTTCACCAAATACTTATGGTCCTACCTTCTTTTTTGAGGGGGATACCACCTTTTCAGAGTCGACAGTCAACGGCTAGAGCGAGTCTTTACCTTTCTTACTAATTCTTCTAGCTTACTACTAACTACTGCGATGGGATTCCCCTACACTCGCCCCATCATCCTAATTATCCATTTCCACAGCCCCTATAATAATGGCGTTTCCAAAGCCAGACTGCCTCAGCCACTGCAGTTCATCCTGTATTTTTTTATTAGCAGTAGACTCATTTTTAATTCCTACCTGCGGCATAATGTTGGGATGCTGTTTAGTTATCCTCACAATACGAGTAATGGCTTCCTATTAATGAAGGGTGATGTAGGTACCCTGGATGGCTATAAAACCCTGTTGAGTAATTCTAAGACCTATGACATTATGGAAATAATTAGCCAGCAGTTATGTTTTAATTGTAGTGTAACGGAGGCTGCTAGATCCCAGCAGACTCCTCATTAGCAACACCATCACCAAGTCGATGATAGGGTGACGGTTGAGTAGCGATAAAACGCTAATGTGGTTCAATTTTACCAACTATAGGAACTCCGCCATAAGTTTTTTCAGAGTTCTGTCCTGGTAGTATGCCCGGTACATCTCGGGGATCTCTTCTGCACTGAACCGAGTAAGCTACCCACAGTCCCTGTATACCAGTCGTTTGAAGTTTGATAGTACGCCCTGGCTGTAGCTCTACCCCAAGCTGTGACTTCCTTTGTCACTACATACTATGAGAAGGCTGTAGTACAACATACGGATATTACTGTTTGAATCGGTCTTTATGCTGACTACAGTCTCAAACATGGGGGCATTATGGTGCTACTCAAAGAGTGGTATTGTAGGGGTTAGGTGAGTTAGTTGAGAGAGGGAGGGTCCACTACTCTCTAGAAGAGCCTTTTAAGTAGCCAGTATTGCAAGTTACTTGCTGAGTATGGGTGAAGAATTTATGGAGTTGGAACGCGAAATCATCTTAAAACAAATATGGAATTCTAATAACGCCCTTATATATGTCATAGCTGCACAATTTTACACTACTTGTTGAGAGGACACCTTTTAGATGGGAATCAGCTTATCCGAGGATATTTTATGGAGTATCAGGGCTGTAAAGTTCAGGGGAGAATCACAGCAGAATATTGAGAATTAACTTAATGTATTGGAGAGGAATTAAAATTATTGCACAGAACAATGATTAACAACCCATAATACGCTACACCCAAATAAGGGGTGACTCCACTCTATCGTTCAGTCAGATATCGCATCAAATGTAAGCAGATAGTTATGTTCAGCTTTGAGGGAGCCCCTAGAAAGAGATAATAGATCGATGCTAGCAACCCATGAGAAATCCTCCTAGGGCAAAAGCTTCAAAATGTAGGAAAGCTCATAATTTGGAGGCACCATGCAGAGAGGGTTTAGTTTGAACGGTCCAGTAAGAATAAAAAGGAATGAACCTACAACGTTTGAGAATACGATGCACAAGACATCTAAAAACTGGAGTTACCTTCTGCCAAGAAGACGATAACAACCAAATAAGAGCTACATGGATAGTGTTAATTAGATACTATCTATTCGGAAGACTGCCAAAGCAGATATTGAAGATTGGAGAAATAAGTCAAGAGTATAACTCCCGATCATAGAGGATTTCCAATTTGATACACAGTTCACTCTGTTGGATCCTATACGGGTGCAGATCAACTTTGTACAGGTATTCAAGTGCAATAAGTAGGTTTTAATAGACTAAACGAGATAAAGTGTTCAAAAGGTGCACTAACATCTTCTGGAGACTGCATAACTGATGAAGCCTATCTAACCCAAAATCACAACTATGCTTGACAACATAGAGAAGAGTGTGCTTTCAAAATTGAGTAGTTTGAGGATGATGCTAAGCAATGACTGTGTCCGTCACTAGGAGTGCCAAATAAGGTACAAACCCGCACTATCTGGGCTCTAAACTTAGCTGGCATAATATAAAACTGACTTCGATAAGACTCTCAACCATATTCAAGATCTCCAGCAAGTGGTATTTAAGATAACCCCCTTCGAACTTGTAGAGGACCCCAGCTATGGCCTACCCTAATTCTAGTAGAAACTATTTTGATTTTAATATTTTATGGCATACCAGCTTATTTATAGCAAAACTGTAGAAGAGTATCCCATCAAGAATGGGCACCTTCTCACCGATGTGCAGACAGACTTCAGAAACAATATATACGTGGCTGTCGGACAGTAGCTTCATATCTATTCTTTGAGAAGACTGAGTGGCGGGAAGGACAGTCTTACCTGCATCGTTAACATGGCGTAGCTGTAGATCATTTCAGTTACATAGGTTGAAATAGAGGGAAGCACCCAAGGATCCGGTCACTCAGGCTGTTAACCAATCCAACTCAACCAAAGAATATACCTCGTTTTTGGTTCAGGATAAAAGTAAATGGTTGTATGATGTAGAAAACAAACTGATGGATGCTGATTTTCTTGCTCAGAGAATGCGATTTCTAAACCACTCCTCCATTAAAATAAAATCTGTGTCGGTGTGCAAAAAATATACTGTGGAACCATCGCCCCTCTGCCTGACGCTCAACGATAATACGATGGCAATACTGAGGTTCTTTAAGGGTAGCTACCAGATTTTTAGGGATTATGCGCATTTGAGTGCCCATGTGAGGATAGCACAGTATGCCTTGGATGATTAGATCGTTATTGCAACCGACACTAAGCTAACCTTGATGAATGTTTAAGGCAAACAAGAGTCGCTGTTGGAGATTGAGCCTGGTATTCTAAGAGTAGCTACGTTTAGATAACCTAAATAGTCTATTTATTGCCTGCTTTACCCCACAAAACTCAGGATATTTGAGCAAATTTCAGGTAGGGACTAAGTGATAGACATGCCAGAAATATGCAATAGACTGGAAGTAAGCTCTTTAACCAAAATAGAAATAGCCTCATACACTTGTATTTATTCAGTGGATATTAAAAGTAAGACTATTTAGGTAGTCAGGAAACTGGAGAAACACCAACAGATCCTAAGTATAGACAAGCCTTTCCTCACAGACTAAAGTGTTTTGAGTGGGATGATCTGCAGGGGGATTTCCTTCACAACCAATCGAATGATAGTAGGAGCATTGTACACAATGGGTGGAAACTACAAATAGTGTGATCTAACTGTTATGAACCCCGGATTAGAAATCGTTCGCAACTGTCTATAGCAACTAGCCTAAATCACTTAAAACCCTCGATGGCCAGTCAACTTCTCAGATATTCGAATGCTGCGAAGTAAACCCATATTTTCCGATATCCTTCAAATGCTGCTGTTGGTTTACGACGATAAGCTTATTCTTACGAGTAAGTCCACCAAGTAACAAAAGATTAATACGGCACTCGCCCAGACAGCTAACATGCTGATAAGTGGCCTGCAATACTCCAATATTAATTTGCTGCTCAAGAAGTTACTTATTAATATGCTGCTTATGTGCAGTAAATAGTATCAGGGGCTGTTGGATAAACTAATACTGGAGGAGGTAACCCAGAGAGTGGGATAATGCACTATCTAACAGGTCAAGAAGAGATGTGTGTAGAGTTTGAAGAGACTGGGCGACAACCCTCTAATCAAGTGTAGTGTATGCAAACTCTATCGAATCAACGAACACCCCTAGAAATTTGGAAAAGGATAGTTAGCTGATAGGGTATGCTACATTTGCTGGGGATAACTAAAAGAAGTTATTATGTGATATATGTTCATGTAAGTTTGGTGATCTGTCGGCCGTGCGCCCAATCGTCTACAGTATGATAGAGTGGGAGATCCCTGTTGAACACTCGTCTAAACAGATAGTTGGCAGGTATCAGCAATAGCAATATCAACCGTACTATCGACATAACCCACGAGTTCTCCGCTTTCTATTGGTTTGATTTGGTTGTCGCTATCTAAACCTTCTTCTATTCGATTTCTGCCAAACTCTTCTGTATTTCCTTTTAGTTGGGATTAATAAAAAATCCTTTACGTAGGATGGTTTCCGCAGCAACAAGATCACCCAGTTACTTGTGGGATGTCCCCTTTCTGTAGATTGTTTTGCAGCATTCGGGTTACAGAACCAAAATTTAGTCACATAGTTCGATGCACTCCCTGTACTTTTTGAGTTTGAGATAGCACAGACTGATGTTTTTCATACAAGGAATCTGAGTGACTTTAAGCTATGACCTTAACATTCGACACCAGATGCTGCATGGCAGCTTACGTGGTGATCTGATCTCTCTCGATCATTTATTCGAAACCAGTGAGTGCTGATTTGTATGTGCGGAGTGCCTGCTGGTATTGTCCCTTCTTTAATTGTTCAGTCGCCGACTCTTTTATTTGGATAAGCTCTTCGCCCTGAGACATAGCCAATCAACAAATCTAAAAGATAATATAATCCAATCAATAGGAGTTCAGGTTGGTTGTACGAAAGTTGGATAGAACGGTCTTGTAGTCGTCCGTTCCTGACTCGTAGTTTTGGATCTACTGTATGGGATTGGTAGATGTATAGCGTTTGGTGTCGTAAGCAGAGTAGTTGGTTGCCTCCCCGTAACCTGAATAGTTGCCTCCGCTACCGTACTCGTAGTTACTGCTGCCGACATAGTTCGCATAGCTTTTACCCCAGTTCTCCTGGTTATCTTTGTATTTCTGCATCATATCGTCGATATCTGAAGTGTACTTTCCTCCATAATCATACTTCGTTCTGAATTTATCCGTGTCGAAATCTGTGTTCTCCTTCTTTTTGAGGAGTCTGATAGTCTAAACTCGCAGTTGTTCGTTCTCTTGCTTAAGTTTAATCAAAGATTATTGGAGGGAGCCGTAGTTAGACATGTTTGATTAGAGTTGGGCATTTCTATCCTCTAGCCTTCTAATTTGTTCTCTCAAATCGCCTACTATCGAATGGCTCTACTAAGCTCTTCTGGGAGATGGTCTATCTCGTTGCAGTTATTTTATCTACTAAAGCCTGTCTTAGAGTTGGTTGCGGAGGTCAGCATTTTATCTGTTTGAAGCGTTTAATGCCTGTTATAGCTTTGCAATGATCCCTCTGGTTCCTCCAGATTCTCTGGTACTCTGCCTTTTCGACACTGCATCGTAGGCCCTTGCAAGTTCAGCCTAAAGCTTTTTAATCTTTTCCTTCAATCTAGGAACCTAAGGCTAGAGTTTGTAACCTTCCCGTTGCCCTGCCAATCGATTGATGATAGATTAGTTTTAAGCAACAGATTCTCTGGGGTCTCTGTAACGACTGAGCTATTTAGAGAGCCTTTTAATTTAGATTACCAAAGCATTTGAATTCTTGATTTCAGAGTTAACTTCAGCCATCAACTTCAGCTTATCCTCTCGAAGGGTCATCACTTCTTTGAATATTCTACCCTCAATGTCATCTAGATTGTCTATCTGCTATTAGACTGTTGGAAGATTGTGGACCCTCTAGTCTATGGGGTCTCCTTGATCCTGAGAGCTATCAGTGATCAGAAGCTCAGGAGCGAGATCTCGGATGTCTCCTTCTGTATGTTCTCTCTGGTGTTTGCGAGATGCCTTAACGTTTCTAATATGCCTGCTCTATTAGGGCAGTTGTGAAGCGGCTCTTCTGCGTTCGACTCTCTCCTCCCCAGTATTTTCCACCTCCTCTTCAACCTCGTCCTGAAGGGACCTGATATGATGAAGGCTTTTCCTAACATCTTCGCTTTAAATCTGGCAGTCCTTGAGTATTTTCTCCAAAATTAATTTTAACTCCTTAAATCTGTCAACTGTATTCCCCTACTAATATTGGTCCTTTTGGTGGTGAGCCTTTTTGGGTTTGGATGCCTTCCTCTCTATGCTTTGAATAATCCCATATTAGAGATGGTCTTTCAGCTCTGCCAATCCTCTTCTCACCTCAGCACTTTCGTTGCCGCTATCTCGAATTACCTGCTCTATGATACTCTACAGTTGTTGAAGCTTTGAACCCTCAGGACGAGATTCAATTGTCTTTAGACGGCCTCCGTTGAATTTCGGACTCGGTATGGGATTAGAACGCCCAGGGTTTGCGTAATAGTTTTTACGCACATTTAACAGTCCTTGAGGATCTTCAAAGTGGTCAGCACTGTCAACTTCGATGGAGATACCTGCCTGCTCGCTTCCCTTTCTGCCATGAGGCCTACTCCTCTGTTCGTAATGGTGGGATGTTTGGTACTATCGAGAGCGCACCCTGGAACTCATCAGTTAGCAAATAATAATCAAATAAGTCTTAAATATCCACCAGGAATAAAAATCACTTTGGGCAAAGGAGTGTACCAATCGGATAAATAAGTCAAGTTCTGACATAAAAGTGATGAAAATTTTAACTAACATAACTTTTATTTTTTTTTGTGTAAATTTAAACACTCGAATTAAATTAACTTTGCGGGCTGTTAATTAAGTTTGAACTTGTATTTAGGACTGTTTACATATTGAAATGAAAGCTGAGTTGCTGTTTCGATAAAAAAGTGATAACTTTAGGAAATGTGCTTGATCGAGGATTTCTAAAAACATACTTTTGTCAAGAATAATTTCATGTAGGTATGGATAGCTCACTGACGGAATGCTGACACTTGACATTATTGAGCTATTTTTTTAACTCCTTCTGCAACTCTTAATACTATGGAACTTCTCTTCGAGTTCGATTTTTCTATACTTATTTTCCAACAAACGTCTTCAATTATGATTCTGGGATATGTTGTTCGCAGGAACATACTTGAGATCACTAAATTTAGAATTATAAGAAACAGATTTTAGAAAAGCCAAATGAACTCACTCTACCTCAGTAAAAACCGGAACCTGAGCCGCAGGAAGCAGGCTGGACACTAGCCGCTGTCCTCTGAAAGTGCTATCCATCACAACTTCAAATAAAACTACCCGCCTCAGACTCACTTCAGAGAACAGTCCAAAAAGCACCATAATCCCCTCAGAACCAATAAGCCGTTTTACGACTGGATGCAAAGACTCGATAGATAGGAATGTTTCGAAGACGAAGGAGAAGCGTAAGTTGACTGGCACTCCAGCTACCAAGTTCAATCCTTTTACTACGCCTGTTGGAATGCTTTGACCTAGTAGCAGTGGCAACGTAAGTCCTACTAAACACACTCCCTAAAAAGAGATAGCCAAAGACTCGTTCAAGTTCATGCACAAAATAGGATCGGGAGGCTTCGGATAGGTATGGAAGGTGGAGTTTAAAAAGAACTCCAGACCGTATGCTATGAAGGAGATCCCTAAGGCTAAGTATCTTTTATCCTTAATGCAGAGTAATTGTCAAAAAGAGCATCCAGTCGATTCTGAATGAAAAGGAA
>JAOXNN020243295.1:0-10135 GCA_028571205.2 Hydropsyche betteni
GCCAACAACGGGGTTCTACCTGACGATGAAGACGAGGAGTTCAGATGATGTTAAATGTCCTTCTATAGTTTGTGATAAACATAATTATAACAGTGATCACAAGTTTCGGAAACCTTCAATCGGGTAATCCTCAGATGACAAGTAGGGGTCCTTTAAGGCTTGTTCGGCTGTAAGTCGTCTGGATGGGTCATACACGAAGATTTTTGATAAAAAGTTTACGAGCTGCGGATCCACATCCGGGTAGTACTTGCTGAGGTGCTTATATAGCGATAAAGCCTTTATTTTAGGCAGTTAGAATTTAAGTTAGCCGACACCCATCCTATCTAAATCTTATTGGGTGGGTGTGCCAATGACTTTGATTATCCGCAGGAGTTGGTCTGTAGAGTTCTATCCTTCGAAGATGGGTTTATTCATGATGATTTAGGCGATGACACAGCCTGCCGACCACACATCAATTTGATTGGTGTAGTAACAGCAACCAAAGATTAATTATGGAGCTCGATAGTACCTAGAACAGATATATGCAATATTCTTTTGGCCTTCCACCAGTGACTTTCCAGAGCCAAAATCGCAGAGCTTGAGCTCTCCCTTCTCCCCGATGAGGATGTTCGGAGGTTTGATATCGCGATGGCAGACATTAACTTTCTAATGCTAAACTCAAGGGTACATTAAGGTAGGCCAAAGCTCTGAATATCTGTATGGAGTAGTTTTTTATGCGGTCCAGAGGCATCATACGACCCTACCGCTTGTGGGCTTTTATTATTTTAGATAGAGTCTCAGGGACGTACTCTAACACAAGATTTAGATATTCATCCTGAGTCAATGGGGGCGTACATGGTTGACCTTCTGGTAGAAGAACTTCTCCAAACGCACAATATTCGGATGGTTCAGAGTCTGGGTGATTTAGAGCTCTCGGTTCTTATATTTCTTATCTTGCAGAACGTGTTTGATGGCAAAGGGTCTGTCGTAGGGATCCAGCACCTAAGTCAGAACAGTCGTACCAAGTACACCTTCCCGAATGTTCCACTTCCAATCTGCTTGAGGATAGTGTATTCGTTCAGTTTCTCCGTCTTCTCCTACTATTTATACATAATATGTTTATATTTTATTGGCCAACACTCCATTGCATCACACTTGACGCCTCTTTCTACTTCCTGGTATCTGCATACCTACGATAGAATAAGTTTGTTGAGAAACGTAATTTACAGTAATCACAATTTGTATAAGATGGTATTCTATTGCGTTGGGCTGTGCTGCACAATAAAATTTATGAGTGAAGATTAATAGTAGAGGAAGTTAAATTTTAGTTCGTTTGAGTAAAACCTTTTTCCGCGCAAAACTTCATATATGATGCACTTGTACTGTCTTTATTGGATTTTGAATCTGGGTATTGTAATGATCGACCGGATATAACACTGTGTTTTGGGTTTGTTTTGTGAAATATTGCAGAAGCATAGTCTTCTTATGCTATTTAAGACTTAATATGTCAAATGAATAGGTTAATATTGCTCGATTTAGGATTTAGATGACTTAATTTCACAATAATAGCTACAAGATTAACAACCAGCAGTTAATAGTACATTTGTAGCGGAGTAATCCAAAATTATATTATTACAACCTTATTATTTTATTAACTAAATTATTATTTACAACTGGCTAAGTGTTCTGTAAAGTCAAAGCATTTTCTGAGCAACACCATTTGTTTAGAACAGCAAGAGTCCACCTTATTGAGACTGCATTTGTGAGACGATGGCATAATGAGTCAAGGAAGGGGAGTTTTATATTCTAGGGATAATAACGTGTTTAGTAATCATCCAATGTATTAACAAAACAAAGAGATATAAAATCGTATGTAATAAGCTCCACTTTAAAACCCGCACTTCAGAAAACAAGTGTCAGAGATGAACACTTCGCACACTTTAAAGTCCTCTAATTTGCTAAAAACTGTGCAACCTGCCCAATCTTTCTGCCTTAAAGACAATGTCAGGTAAGTTTCTCTTGATAAAATTGATGGGCCAGGACCAGAACAAAAGCCTGATGGTGTTGCCGGTGAATAACCAGTTGCCATCTTTGTGAACGAAGAGAAAGTGTCAAATAGCATGAAGAGTTTGTAGGTTTCGAGTATTAAAATGGCTGAGCAGATATCCAGCGATGAACTTTAGTTCTTCCCACCACTTCCCATTAGAAGAAAATCTCCCACTTCCACAGGTCCTCAGACAAAAAGTATTTTGATATAGAAAATTCTTGGCATACTCAGCCAAACCCAATCATAAGCACTGACACTGTAGGTGAGTAGGAGGACTTCACAGAGTAAATCTCCGAAAGATAATTCTGCCGTTTAGGCTGTATTGAATTAGTTACAAAATGATTTTGAAACGGTAATCGACGAGAAGGTAGTTTACTACAAGGCACTTTAACAGATAGGTTGGCTAGTTGGTGGAAGTGGTTTTGGAATTAAATAAGGCACAGACAAATTTGCTGAAGTTAGAAATAAAATAATAAACAACAGGAAGAAAATTAGCTAGTTGGTTTTTGAGTTGGAACTAGCCAAAGTGCACCTTTAGGAGGAGAATTAAGAGCTGAGCAAGGATTTATAAGCATATAAGGCATCATATAAGAAATCAAAGTAACTGAGAGACAGTGTAAAGTAACTGATTGACAAAAACTCGGTGCTGTAGGAGGAACTCGGTGAACTCAAAGCCAGAATGTCCAACGGGGAGGATTATAAGGATGAAGCCATGAATAGGCTCAGTCGGGCGAGTTCCGATGGGCATGCTCAGACAATCTGTAGTTTAAAGCTACAATTGGAGCAGGCAAACTAAACCATAAGGAAATTACAGCATAGTCACTAATCAAAAACCCTTTATAATTTGAAAACTGAGGAGATTAAACTGAAAGATGACTGCAAAGTAGTGGAAACTGATCTGCCTGTGGAAGGAGACACAAATTTCACGAAGAGAGTCTTCCTCAGAAAGAAGACTAAATACCCAAATGCCTCTTAGCATGTGCCAGTTAACAAGTAGCGTCAAGAGGTACACTATCCAAAGCCTCATCTGCATGTTTCAGTTCCCCAACACAGCTATGATTGCGAACAAAACCAATAAAACAGGAAGATATCAGAAGACTTTGAGCTTGACGACTCCATCCAATAGAAACTGAACAAACTACTAAAACTAAAGAACTAAAATATATAAAACTAAAGATAACTGAGGGCAAATTCATCGGAAAACAAGTTGAAGAGGGAGAGGTAGCTGGATAGTCCCCAGGTGTCTAGTACTATTTAGAGGAGAAGTACCCTCTTTCTGAGAGCACTTTACAATTGATCATTATATGTGTTATTTCAACCTATTCATCCGATGCCTCCCAAAAAACAAGTTGACAACATCCTCTAACAAACTACCAAAACTATCAGCAAAACCTACAGCGTACAGAAATCAACCTATAAGGGCTGGGCTGCTTTCTACAAAGCTTTAGGCAAACTATCGAAAGATTATTCAGAGTAGCTGCTGAAGCTGAGCCAGACAGGTATGAGTGGATTAATGTTTCAGGTGGTAACTACATCGGTTTGAAGGATCCTCTGCCTTAGTGCGAGAAATACGAGAATGTAGCAGTAAAAACAATGATAGGGGAAGTGCTGCATACTGCATCTACACTCAGTCAGATCCAATTCAACTTTAGTGATAAGTTGATGGAGATGTCTGAGAGTTATACTCATATGTACGATTAAATACGCAAGAGGAAGGATCATTTTATGGAGACTTTGTAGTAGACCTACCCGAAATAGCTGTCAAAAACAGTCCCCAGAGAGAAGGCTGAACTGAGAGTGCTGAAAGGGTTGTACGATATGGCGGACAGCCTGTAGGAGGACTAGATAGGCAGAATACAGAAGATAAGAGAGAATTCAATAATATTTTATAACACCTGTAAGGTAATTGCAGATAGGCAACAGTAATTTATGGCCTCTTCCAGCATGCGACTAGCTAAAATGGAGATCTAGTCGCAAAGGAAGGACCTTTCGAAGTTGGTTAATGATATTGCTGATATTTATAATGGTTATGGGGTGGAGTAAAAACTCAAACAGAAGAATTCGAAGTTGGTGCAGTCTCTGAGATAGAGTATGAAATTAACTAAAGTAAATTCGGTGGTGAGGAGGCAGAACTAAACCAAGGATGCTCTTAAACGAATGGAACAGGAAGTATAACATCTCCAAGCACAGTTGTAAGTGCCACTAAGTCCTCTTTATTAGCTTAGAAGGGGTCTTCTATCGAAGGCTATGAAGTAATATTACCAATATGGCTCTTCAATAAAGCATCTAGTAGTAAATAGTGTGGCCTACTCTATGTTTGAATCATTCTATCTGCCTAGGATCAACGAGGGAGAGTTGAAATCGTTTGCGAGAGGGGTGAAAGTAAGGATGAAGCTAAATGAAAACACTAAACCTTGCCAGGCTCAGACTACATGTTTGAAGTAGTACCTGTAGATGGAGTTTGAGAAGAGAAGTGATTAGTAGAGACGGATGGTGATAGAACTAGTGTATCTGCATATGTACCATGCAGGATAGATAGACTAAGTAGATTTCCACAAGAACTTCTACGCAACAAAGAGCTCCCCCGCAACCATAAACTAACTACCCAAGCTCTAACTCAGTTTGAATGTGTGGGTGTCTGCAGCTATCCTGTAGTCGTTGGTGTCGACTTTGTTTAGGAGTAAATAGGATGAAGTTTTTCTAATAGACGGATATCCCGAGGTTTACAGAATGATCTAGAAGTTTGGTAAGGAGTTTCTGAAGATATAGCCTCAGCTGGTTCTTATGCTGTTCCTTAAGAAAGTATTGAAGAATAATTAGTTGAGAGATTAGTTAGAGATAATGCCGAATATTAGGTAACTGGACAATCTGTGGGTTGGAGACTCGTCTGAAGTATCTGGTGTGTATGGCGGGTCAACAAAGTTTACGATGCATCTTCGGGACGAACTAAGGAACAAAATTTGTAGAGGATTATGTTAAGTTTACAAACCTGATGCCAATCTACACCTGCACGTACAGATACTCCAGTGGCTGGACATTTACTTCTGTTCTAAGGTGGCTGTTGAGACTATTCAGTCTTGTTTGAAGGTAGCTGGGTACAGGTATCTACTGTCTAGAGACCCTGACAGAAATATGTTTGGAATTGTATGGGAAAGCCACTAAAAACTAAAGATACTGAGCCATACAGTTAGAAATAATCAGTTTATACTCATAGACTAAAAAATACTACAGCCGTTGGCAGGGCATATCAGTAAGGTCTTTGGGATTAATTTGGAGCTGGTTAGGAAGCAGGTTAGGTAGAGGTTCTATGGGGTCATCTTATTCATAATACTAGAGAATACCAAGACTATAGATACTAAAGGGCTCTAAGATCCTGATGGTTATGCTCTATTGTTGGGTATTTAGCTGTGCAAACTGGACCAACTTTGCAGTCAAAGCCTTATAAGCTATGGCAGCTACTTCGAGATATTAAATTTATCTTTGGCTTCAACATAAAAACAATATAGGGATCTTCTGAGTCAAACAACTACAACTGAACTGTGGCTGGTAGAGGAGAACATGCCTGCCACCCAAAATTGCATCGATTTCTGTGCTCTTCTCGCAAAACCCATTGAGTTTATGACCAAAATACTTAAATAACTGGGTGCTTCAGAGTCTAAGTAAAGTGAGTTTAGGGATAGGTTTGTAAAAGTAGTTAAGCTTAAACTCAACTAAATACTAAAGTCATAGATAATTAAGTACTGCGGATTCTTGTAATCTAGTGTGTCGAAGCTCAATATTATTGACCCTTACATCCAAATAGAACCCAGGAAGGTAGAATCGGTGTCTAATGGTTTAGATTAACCACTCATCAAGTCTTTTAGGGATCTGTTTAGGCGTTTAAATAACATGCTGTTTGTAAAACATCAACTTTCCTAAATACTGAAGGATATTCTAGATGAGGATAGGATAAGCGACGTATTTGATACTCAGAAACTGTAGGCTTAGATAAGTCGAGCATCAGATAACCAGAGTAAGCATGATCTACTCATTATTTTGAGGAAAGTCGCTCGGGATGTTGCAGTAATATAGCAGAGACTACTGGAGCGTATTGGAAAAGGTGTGGTTTATACTTATCTCAAGAGATTCTTCGAAAGGCTGTATTTTAGACAAGAAAAAGGCACTTTTGAATAGATATTTGGAAACGACAAGGATGTCAAACTGTCGGAATATACTTTTATGAAGTCAAAAGACTAGTTGGATTAGGTTGTAGGCATCATCTTAAGAGCTGTGCCCTCCGAATACATAAATAAACTGTTGTAGGTCTTCTATAATGCACTTTACCATGCTTCTAAATACTAAATAATCAATGCTTGGAAATTTAGGGTACCCCTGCCCATCGAAACTACCTTCAACTATCTCAATACAGACCTAGCCAATATAGTAGCTGCCCTCAAAAGGTACGGTTACTAAGAAATAATTAACAAATCATTCTATGCACCGCTCAGAAAGGTGTTGGACGACTTGAAAGAGGACCCACCGAAGCTGTTCTCAAGGTTTGAGTAAGCAATGGTAAGTAAAAATAAGAGGTAGGCTGAGTAAGTGCTCTCCATTCTTAATTTAAGATGCCATTAAAAAGATAAGAAGATAAAGGATTACGTAAAGTCATACAAACAGAATATTCAGAGATGAACAGCTGTTAACATTTATGTTTCGATAAAGATTTTGAAGCAAATCCATATTAATAATATAGGGTTGAGTGCGCAGAGTGTAGAAATCCTAAAATATTGCGTTTAAATATAGGTCAATTCTTCTTGCCTTCCTTCTTGCCATCCTTCTTACTTTCCTTCTTGGGAGCCTGTTTCTCATTGGCAGCAGGTTTCTTTGTAGCAGCAGCTGCGGCAGGGCGAACTCTCAAATGCTTCGCCAACTAAATCACTTAAACCATTACTTTCTTACGGAGAGCGATGACCTTGAATCTTTCGAAGTCGGTGAGATTAGCTCTCCTCTCTCTGTTGGCATAAATCTTTCCGAGGTGACTATCAGCCCACTTCTTGGCAAGGCCTTCCTTGGTAATTAACTTCCTGAGAACGCCAGTTCGGGTTCCTCTTCCGGCGGGTACCTTGAACTTTGTGAGTTGCAGTCTGTTGATAGGGATGGACTGTCTTTGGATGTTTTCCCCATCAAGCAGCACTCTGTTCTCATTAATGATGTCTACGATGACACCTAAGTTGCCCTCTTGTTCTCCGTAGTTGATTCTAGCCACGCGTCCTATCTCAACAAACTTTTTGAACGACATCTAATTAATGGTTTATAAATATTGAGGGTTTAATCTCTAAAATGCCTATTTTCTTCACTTCTCACGCTCTCCCCGAATAATCATCGCCCTACTCTATAGGCCGCAGTTTGTGCAACTGTGACAGCACCTCTCTGATAGTTTAGTTACTCTAGGTCTTCATCCGTTCGATCTGTCCAACATAAAATCTGCATACCCTGTCTCTTACTTCAGTAGCTATTTCGTCTGCTTAAGTTGTCGATGAAGTTAGTGGGGAGGTTACTCTATTGTGAATTTGACTGCTGCTTTGCTCAAGGCAATGATTTACAGCTGAAGGCGCTACAACTCTTCGTGAAGTTGATTGTTTTAACGATGGAGCCTGCAAATATCATCCAAATTTAGGTCTATTTTAAAAAGCCAGTACCCAAGTGCTGGATTTTAGCAGTGTACTCCTGTTCGATCTAGGACTAAATGGAGAAAATATCTATTTTGGCAACATCTATGTTGAGCTGTTGGGAAATCAGTGCTTTCTGCGTGATATGTTGGCTGTACGATATCGGAACCTTTCGGACAGAAGAACGCAGGTATCATTATCGACACATAGTACATGAGTAATAGTGTAAGTTTATACTATTTAGTTTTTAACTTCGCCTATTGGTTGACCTTTAAAATTCAATAATACGCACGGCTTGAGGCCTTCCAACAGACCCCCCCAAAAACCTTTTTCAATAATATGGAGCAGCTCCGAAATAGGGGTGGATAGTAGATGATGAAAGGAGAGTAGAGATTTAAATATTTTTTAAACATAAAGAAGAATTGAAGTTTCCATATAACCTGGTATTAGACTTATCCTTCTATATTCCCATTCTTCTACTATCGACTCCTACCTTTGTGTGTAGGGATGCCCTTGTAAAGAATTAGTCCAACCCGCTCAAAGTTGTTTCCATTGGATAACTATCGTGATTACTGGCTATATTGAAAGCAGTCAACACATAAGATGATGACTATTGAGTAGTTGGTGCAGTTTAGAGATGGTTGAGTGGAATGGGTTAAAAGTGGATGAAGGAAGGGAAGGAGGATGAATGGGAAATTCGTTCGTATTGAATAACGAAGTAATGAAAGAAGAAAGCCTAAAGTAGGCTAGAATTGAGTATCAGATTTAGGAGATTTTCCTGGCGACGACCTTCTGGTTGTTCTTTTCGATGTGTTTCTGCCCAATCTATCTGTAGTTAATCGTGCATTGGTGGTCTTCGGGCATACGGTGCATATTGCAAAACACCAGCTGGCACTTGCACTCAATGCCCAGCAAACCTACTTTCTTATTGCAAGTTGCACAGCGACTCTTATCGGCCTGAATAACAGACAATACTACCTGCTTCACTTCCACTGCTGGAACTTCCGGCTGGGGTATGCTAACTTGCACAACAGGTTCCTCTTCCTTCTTGGAGTTCTTGGCGACGACTCCTGCGCTTTTGGTCCTGACTTTAGAGGGAGATGTACTTGTAACAAACTGAACACAGCCACTCCGACGACTCCTTTCCGAAGAAGCTTTTGCAGGAGATACAGGGCTTGGTGACTTCCTTGCTGTTATCGACGTTCATTTGGATAGAAAAGAAATAGTTAAAAAATATATAAAAATCGCAGCACTTCTCGCTATTTATAAATTTACGACAGCTGATCAGAATTCGTAGGAATGTCTAAAAAATATTATGCTTCAGGGGTTAACTCGTATACTTAAGCAACCATAATTCTTTATTTTGGCGAGTTAGTAATGTTTTAATTATATTTGAATTACAAACACTGGCAGTTGTATTATATGGATTTATTTATTGGACTTCCGAATTTGCATTAATTTTATATTGATAGAGATTTCGAAGCCTATTGAAGTTTATTTGGAGTGTTAATTAGCTTAATTGTCAGTGGAAGAGGCCCCTACCGACTAAGCCAAAAGTATAATGTTTACTTTGAAACTAAATTTATTTAAACTCAGAACTATTCCCCATATTAAACTCATTACTATCTTCTCGTCGATAATATTCGTCATTCAGGAAGCTACGTCCAATAGGAAACATCCTGCGGCAACGCTTGCGTAAAATTGGGAGGCATGAAGGATACGATGGCAAATAAATAAGCAAAACTATTGAAAATCAACTTAAAGGCCCAGTCTGTCAAGAGAACTCTGCTTCCTTACGGTCAATTTTCTACTCCCACTCTTCCTTCATGTTCTCCTTGACTCTCTACACGAATATTTCGATAATCTAGATTACCTTATTATGTACCTCTTCATCTTCTCGCTTAAGTGTTGAGCTTTCAGAAACTAACCGACTCCACTGAGAATTAAGACTGGAGAAGAAGAACTGAGTTGGCTCAAGATAACTAGGTTAATGGAAAAAGTACTTTTCTCGCCACAAACCACCGAAACTCGCTTTAACCCTGTCCAGGTACTCCTTAAATTTGATTCTGTAGTCGTTGCCTCTGAACAGAAGCCACACTACCATCAGATTGTGGTAGAACTCGCTAGCAGGCTTCAGAACTCTTACATTTATTTATTCTTGAGAACCTGCGGTAGTTTCCTTACCCACCAAAACCTCCGATATCTTGTTGTAGTTGATCTCCAGAATGTTTGTGACGAACCCTTTCGCCACCTGCCATCTAGCCCTTCCGTTTATAACGCCTTGGATATAGCTGTACGCAGATTGCAGTATGTTTTGATTTATTGGGTTAATCTCAGGGATTTTTTAAAAAATAACCCCGGGCGATTTGTTAGCACCCAACACAGGTGTTAGTTCCTCTTCTGAGAGCTTGAGGTTTCTCATCCGAAGCTCTATTTCCTCTTCTTCCTCGATGTTTTGTCT
>JAOXNN020243394.1:0-10119 GCA_028571205.2 Hydropsyche betteni
TTTTGTGGTGCCGAGTTGTTGAACCTCCATCTGGACGCTCTATTGACTGGGTCCATCACCATTCCATGGCCCCATACAGAAAGGGGGCCGATGGCCAAAAATGCGCAAAAAAGTGTGATTTTGAACATTTTTGTTGTTTCGTTGCAAAACGCCAACAAAAACTACCTGATCATGTGTATGTTTTTCGTTATTCTTTTATACTCTAGGAATTTTTGGTATCGAAAGCTAAGTTGATCTCGATTATGACTGAATTCTTATCGTATAGATTAATTACTTAATTTGTCAAATAATTTGATCTCCTTAGAGATATTCCATTGTTTTTAGAAAGTTCACGTGATACAAACACTTATCATACATTATGGACAAAATCTTAAAATCTATGCTCAACATATATAATAACTGCATTGTGAACAACAGTCTTACCTGAAAAATTAAGTTTTTATCCAGCGTTTTTTTTTCAAATTAAAAACTGTAACACAAAATTTGACATTAGTTTCAAAATGATTTTCCCACTAGTGACTTCTCGACACTCATTTTCTAGAATGAGCTTTTTTACGATTTATAAAGCCAAGCTTTACAACTATAATCCTCAACCCCATTTTTAACCATATTGCTATACTTTGGTGTTAAAAATTCAAGTCCTTCCGTCCTTCCATACGTATATCATAAGACATATCAACTGTCATATTTAACAGATGATGGTAAACATTTAATTCTTTAATAACTCCGATAGATGATGTTAAATTTCCCAAAAATCGCAAGAAATCTTGCGTTTTTTGTGAAATTCACTAACGTTGCGTAACAAATTATATAATAAATATGGTATTTGTATTGAAAACGTGAATACATACTTGATTGATTTCTTAATTTTTTAGAATTGCGAATGTAATATTTTGAAGCTTTATATAACATTTATTTTTTTCTTTTGAAGTTTGATTTTTTCGATTAAAAGCATCAATAATCGATTGATGAAAACAATACACGTAGAAAAAATATTTGGAGGTGTGTTTATTTGTTATCATTCGATTTTGTGGGTGCGTGTTTCATTGTATTTTAATTAATTGATCTTTAGTATCCAATTACGCTAACAATAAAAAAAAATATTTAATTTTTAGTATTATATTATATATATTATAATATTTATTACGACATTTCGTTAAAGAATTAAAAACATATTAACTTATTGATACCTAGTTGTGTGATTTATTATTTTGTTGAAAATAACACTGTATTGAAAATTGTGAAACAAAAAAATTTTCACATTTTTTTTATTTTTTTTTCAATATTTTAGCCAATAATGATATAAAGATGCTTTGTTTTTTGTTTCATTAATGAATAATCATTGATAATTGAAAAGTTGCTCATTCGATTTTGGAATTAACCTTTGATAAAATTATTATGTTATATACTTATGTAGTGTTCTTATTATTCACAAAATCTTATTTTAATATTATGTTTTTGTTGTGATTCGTTAATTTACACAAACCGAATTGAATAATTTAGTGTGTGAATTAGATTTCCCTAAAATTAAAGCAGAACTCTTAGGCTCTAGACTCAAAGAAAAAAATTATTGGCTTCAAGATATATGGGTAATGGAAAGACATTATCAAGGAATATGGAATATTAACATAATTGCAGACTATTGCTGTATGTTGAAGATGAACAGTAAGACAAATGAATATATGCGAAAATCTTTTAATAGTAGTTTCAGTGATATGCGGAAAAGGTACTGTAAGGATTCCTAGCAGTTCTTTTTCATAATTAGCTTTGTTTTTATGTCATAAGTAAGTCATATATGTAAGTGGTTTTTGTATTGTTTGAAATTTTTAATAAAAACAACCTCATAAAGGCATGATAAATGATTTTTTTCATTTTTTTTATCTAGAAAACCTTTTGATAAAAAAAAATCATATTCGAAATCAGCATCCCAAAATTACCTAATATAGATCCTATTTTATAATAAATTGTTCGTTATAAAAAAAAATTTCAAAGATCAATAGGTCAATTTTGCATACATGCGTTATTTATTTTTGTTAGTTATTGAATAATAAAAAGTGAATACGATAACAATTAAATTTATTTATATCTTTATGTACATTGATTAATTAATAAAAAGACATATTAAGTTCGTTGATTGTAATAAATTCAATTGATGGTGATATCAGAGCAAGTTCTATACCATTCTCCAGTGTTGGCTGAAATACACGAGAAAAAATTAATGAAAAAAGAAGATTTAATATTGATTTAGATAAATGTGAATTTACAAATACCTGCGTAGTAAGTCCATTGAAGGATGCAATGTCTGCAACTGACTCCAGCTGGAAGCCTCAGAGTTAACTCGTGCATACCCAAATGTGATTCCAAATAATGCTTTGTGTCACCGTTTCCAGTCACCAACAAAATTTCATTGAAGCAATTGTCGGACTCACTACCATACCTGTCGATGTTGCACAATCTAAATTCGAAATAACCACGGTGGTTAGCACTGATCCTCACGCTCACGGGAATAGTAGCTCCTGATTGGTAACTGCAATGATATTTTCACATTATTCTAAATCACCACAAGTGAATCTCGTTGTATGAACTCATTTTACGTTTTAACGATGACTCCTTGACCGTATCTGCCTCCAAGTTCGTGCATTCTAGGAGTTGCGTGGGCCCAGTTGTCTCCACAGAAGCCGCACCTCCTGCCATTGCTGACCAAAGCCTAAAAGTTAAGAGAGCCGAATTAAATTTGGATTATTTGGATTCCGAATGCTTCCCTCGGAAAGCAGTTCTTCACAATTGTTAAGTTAAATTAAATGTAGATTTCTTAGTGAAATTAAATGTGGCACCCGTAGTTTCACCTTTGGTACCCAACTAAGCCAGCTTAGGAAGCTAGCATAGAGTGGGGTACTTGTGACATGTGGGAGTGGGCTTGCCCTTTGATATATTTGGGGAGTAAGTTGTTGTTTAAGGAATATTTACCCCAGCACCTCCACACCATAATTGGTTGTCGTCATAGTTAGCGGGAGCAGTTGGATCAACCCTCCATCTGGATGCCCTGTTGACAGGGTCAAGCACATATCCATGCCCTTGTACGTACAAGGGTACGGCTAGTAAGAAGCAAGCCAGAAGTACAAACTTCATCATGTCGCAAAAGTTAGGTAGTTCGTTAAAAACAACCACACCACGAGTGACTTAGGATGCGCCCCCGTTACTCTTTTTATATTAGTGCATATCTTTATTCTTGGTTTGCTTAGATTTTTTGCGTTGATAATTTAGAGAAAATTTTATCGAACTGATTGTTCCAGATAATATTGTGCAAGGTTATCGTGAAATTAATGATCAAATATTTTACGTATCATATTATTTTTTGGAATTATTTCAAATTCATAAACTATTTGAAAGATAATACAATACGAAATACATGGTTTTCATAAAGTACTTGTGCGGTTTTTATTTCAGTAATTTTTGCATTCATCCGAGATAAAAATGTGAACTTAACTATAAGTGTAATCATCATAATACTAAAATGTAATATTATGATAATTTTGAACACAGATTTTATCTGTATAAACTATAAACTAAGTACTAAAAATTACATTATTATTTTTTATTTTATAAAAGACTATCTTTTCGAATATACACGCTAATTTTCACGGAGTTACAATTCTTAAGAAAATTTGTAGAACTTTCTTTGCAGAACATCATGAACTTATTTGTTGCATTAAGCTATCAGTATATCAGTAAAATCAAAAACATCCTATTTCTATCACATAAAGCTAAAAATGACAAAAGACCGAATTTTATGAACTTTTGATCATAAAATCTATTTCAATCTCGTATTTGGGTAATCGTTTATCGAGGCAAAATTTAGGGCTGTTGCTTTGTTTTAATCACTGAATCTTTTCAAAATCTTCAATAAAAAAAAAATGATGTTCAATAAATTTGTTTTTCTTACAATAATTTTTGTTCGTAGTTCACTACTTTTGGATTCGTGATTCGAGTTATCTGATACATTTTAAACCTCGTATTTTATTTTGTTTATTGATATGAAGCATCAAGAGAGAGTATTGATTGTAAAATTTCAGGAGTGATTTTGTGATTGTAATAAAAAATTTGATATAAACACGTTGTTTTAAGGTTCAGTTGAAATTCGTTTATCGAGCTTCAATTTCGGCTTCGATCATACCTATACTATTTTCTCAATGACTAAATAATCAATAATTCTAATGGCTTGAAATTTTTTATAACCTTAGTTGAAATATGTATAAAAAATAGTATTTATTTGATTTTATACTAACTATCATATGTGTGAAAATATGCGACTATTCCGCAGTCAAAGTTGCCACATCATGTATTTATACAATATTTCATTAGACTAGTGACTAGAGGTATTACTTTTAAAACTCAAAAATGTATTATTTTTGATAAGGACAATACATTGCTCTATAATTGAGAGACAATTTTTAATGGTAAATACACCAAAATGATATAACCTTTATATTTGTATATCTACATAAAAATCCTATCTAAAAAAATCTCTTTATGAAAAAATAAAATGCTTTCATCATACTAATACACAAATAAAACTTTTTAATGAAATTTTCGCATATTTCATGTTAAAATTAATTTTTAATACAACCGATCGGAAAATCTAACTAAATTTTATTTTGATAATATTATGTCGCATATCATGTACTCGTATATCATGTTTAATTTACGTTTATTGATAATCCATTAATCTGACATAAAAATTTGTAATTTATAAAAATGATCACTCAGTTTAATACAAAAAACAATCAAAAAATTTGTGATAAGAATCGTCAATTCTAAAGTAAACAAATACTTTTGATTTTTATCTCAAAACAAATCTGCAGAAATATTATAGTATAATATACAAGATGAAAGATTTGTATCTTTTAAATTATCTTAAATTGAATTTTGATGAACTTGTATTTGTATATTTGAATATACAGTGAAACTCCGTTTTTACGTTTTCGAAGGAATCGTTATAAGAGGATTAGGGATATTAAATTTGAAAAATGGGTTTTCGGGACTGCAAAAATTGAACGCAAATAATTCCAGGTACTTAAAATCAGAGTATTTAAATTTTATATAATATTTTTTAAATTTTCTGTAAAAATTTATGAATTTTAAAATTAGATTAACCTATACTACAATATATTTGTTGATGTAGGTACGTTTTTAAACAAATAAAGATTCAATTTTATAAGTCGATAAAAATCATGAAATAAAACATTACCAATTTGTTTTTTAAAATTTTAATAGCTTTATTTAAAATAGATACAAAAATAATATAAAACAAAACCAAATTGAAATTTTAATAAAACTGTCTTAATTATTATAATTTCGTCCAAAAAAATAGTTTATTGATATTCATAAATTTTATTTTTGCTATGTAAATTATAATAATTTTGATTGGAAGCACTTCTAACAGAAGATTTTATACAATAGTAATATCAGAACAAGATCTATAATTTTCTTGAGGACCACAACCCAACGCCGTAGTACCATCTGGACAAGTTCCCCAAATGTTTGCTGAAAAACGAAAGTAATTAGCTAAAACAATACACAGGTTTAATTTACTGCTAGTTGAATGATCCTTACCAGCAACATAAGTCCATTGCAGCACACAATGTTTACAAGTGACTCCTGCTGGCAATCGGAAAGTCACATCGTGGTTTCCAAGATGACTTTCAATTGTATGTCTATCACTTCCACTTGGAGTTAACAATAATGCATCATTGAAGCATTGATCGGATTCTCTGCCATACTTGTCGATGTTACATAGCCTGAATTGAAAATATCCTTTGTGATTTGCTGTGATACGCACTTGAATTGGAATTGCACTGCCTTGTTGGTAACTAAAATCAACCTAAACATTAAAATCAATACGACTTTGAAAAATATACATATTTAATATAAAAAAAAAACCTCTTGACGATAACTCCTTGTCCAAATTTACCACCGAGTTCATGAGCTCTGGGTGTGGCATCTGCAAAGTTATCTCCACAAAGTCCACATCTTCCACCGTTGGCTGTAAGGCCCTTTTTATAATAACAATCATTTCGATGATTTCATGTCATTGATGGTAAGAAAAATAGGAAAAATAAAAAAAAACTCACTCCTAAGCTTCCACACCATTGTTGATTATCATTATAGTCGGCAGGAGCTGAAGGATCTACTCTCCATCTCGATGCCCTATTGACAGGATCCATAACCATGCCATGGCCCATAATACATAGGGGTGCTGCTACCAAAAAACAGACTAATAGTACGAACTTCATGTTGATAGTTTTCCTTACTATAGTGACACAGAGAAAACAATCTCATGTGTCGAAAAACTGCTATATATGTGTAATATTAATATCGATATCTCCGATTGACAAGATTCACTTTTGATAAAGAACACACGCTCGTAATCGTATTGATTTGTGTTTAAACAATTGAAAAAAATCACTGCATAGAGTTCACGATTTCAACACAAAGACAAAATATTTTTTGGTACATTTTGTTTTAAGATTACATTGTAAATTAACCTTTTTCATCTTCTTATCTAATTAATCTTGAATTGAATTAAAAGATAATTAGATTTCAATCTTTGCGATTTCGAATTATCCAAACATCATTTTTTCAATCTCTATGTGTACACAACAATTGAATGAAAATGTCAAAAAAATTTGCAAAAAAATCACGTGAAGCTTTTATGCTCAATCGAAGTCGAGATTTTAGAATTAAACTTTGTTCAATGTTAAAAATGAAACTGAAATAATTATTCATAAGACTGACATTGAACGATTCGTCATTCAACATTTCATATAATCGTTAATTTTGGTTACATAATCCGTAAATCGAGTATTGAGAAAAATCGGTCGAAAAAGATCGCCATGGGTGAAATCTTGAGGTGGAACACTTACAGGGTGAAAACGATGCAGAAGGAAAACTATGGGGGGCAATTTTTTAGGATAAAAATTGATTCTATGAATTTTCAAATAGCGAAAATTCGCGATGCCGTTTAAATAAACGTTTATGTATCTCACTCTATGCCAGCTTCTTGAATCAACTTATAATCCAATAACTAAGAATGGTGAAAGTATAAAATACACGAAAGGTGATTATGAATCGCGTTAAAATCCGAATGCACATTTATTTCGGGGGTACTTTCATAAAACCAAAATTTTACAAATCACAAAAAAATATCGGAAAATTGGTTTTTAAATAATGTACCTCGTACTGATAATGTCATATTATAGAAAAAAAGCTTAATATTAATACAGAAAACATATTCGAGTATAAAAATTCACTGAAAATAAGTAAAATGTGCACATATTTTATTGCCATAAAAATATAAATAAAAATATAATTGTGAGTAATCGTTTTATTTAAATTAAGTAGTATTTACAAATGTTTATTATTCAATTGTGATATCAGAACATGATCTGTAATTTTCTTGTGGTCCACAGCCAAGCTGAGTAGTTCCATCAGGACAAGTTCCCCAAATGTTAGCTGTTGAAAAAATGCATAACATCAAGTGCTTGTAAATGAAATTCTACTTTGAAAATTAAACAAACTAAATTTTAAGCCAAAGCTTTTAGCTTTTTTTAAAGCTAAATTACCTGCGACGTAAGTCCATTGCAAAACGCAATGTTTGCAAGTGACACCGGCTGGAAGTCTGAGGTTTACGTCATGATTTCCGAGATGTAACCCAATCGTATGGGTTTCTTCACCGTCAGCTGTCAACAAGACAATATCATTGAAGCACTGATCAGATTCTCCGCCAAATTTGTCCAGGTTACACATCCTGAAGTAGAAGTATCCTCTATGGTTGGCTGTGATGCGCACTTCCACCGGCATGATGCTACCTTGCTGATAACTGAAAATAATATTACGTTTACATATGAAAATGCAATGAAAAATTTATATGACGAAATATAAACATACGATTTCACGATGACTCCTTGTCCAAATCTGCCACCTAATTCGTGAGCCCTGGGTGTAGGATTTGAGAATCCATCTCCGCACATTCCACATTGTCTACCAGCTCCCATAGTTCCCTAATATGATGAAAATACGATAAAATGTTTGTCGAACTTACTTATTATATTTGAAAAATGTTTCTTACGCCTCCACACCATTGTTGATTGTCTTCGTAATCAGCGGGTGCTGAGGGATCTAGTCTCCATCTTGATGCCCTGTTTACAGGGTCCATTACCATCCCATGTCCATAGACATAGAGAGGTGTGGCCACCAAAAAAAGGGTCAATAGCACGAACTTCATGATTATTGAATTGCTCGAAAATTTGTAAGCAAGTAAAGTCGTAACGCTCAAAAATTCTTTTATATTCCTCGGATTTCAATTAAATTTTAAATGCATATCTGTCAATAAAGGTTTAGTGCAAGATTGATTACACTTAATCATTTTAGATTAAGTGTAATCATATTTGAAATCACTTTTTTGTTTATTGATAATTGATAACATTCTTTCGTTATGAAGATGTAATATGAAAATCCAAAGATTTTCTGGGATTTTTTATATTTAAGAAAACATGCTGCGCACGACTTTACATAAGATCAAATGATACTGAAAATGTAAATTGACTTTACTTAAATTTAACTATGATAAAATTTCCATATAATAATGTATTTTCTATCTGTTTTTCTCACGATTCGTGCCCCTCAAAGCCCATAATGGTTTTAATACCGATATTATTATATTATAATATAATATAATTGTATTATATAGACTCAAATAGCAAATTTTTTAAGGTATTTATTATAACTACAATTAGATATTTCTGTCCTAATTTTATACAGTAATTGGTTCAGGTTCTCAACCTTTTTTCAGCTGTGACCAGGGGAATTGAGAGAAGGGGGAGGGGTTAATTTCTAGGGCCTGAGCTATTTTGAGGGCTCGTGACTGATTTGGAAAATTTTTGTGTTTTGAATTTTTTTTTTGAAAAGTTGGTTTTTGTAAGCGCTGGATAGCTACAAAAAAAATCTTTTTTTTTCTCAAGGCCCGGATTTTTCTCAATGGCCTTGGCTGTGATTTAAAAATTATTTTGAAATCAAGTCACTAAAAAAAATTGCTTTAAAATCAATATATTATATTTTTACTTTACTGTTGGAAACTTGTGATTTATATGATTTATAAACATTATTTTCGTTTTGAAATTGAAGCATAGTAACAAAAAAATAAAAAGAAATTCTTGAAACTAATACAATTTAAAAATACATACTCATAATATCAAAGTATGTAAAGAGATAGAAAATAAAAAAGACATCTATTCTATTGCAAATTTCTTATTTCACATTCAAATTAAGAATCTGTTATATTCGTTGTAATTTCTGATTAAATCAGTAATTTATAAAAATTGTAATTTTCGGTCAATATCTAATAGATAATAAAACTGTTGATTACATCTTCGAAAGATTATAAGATTTGATTTATTTTGCAAAACATGCGATTAAGAATATCAAAATAAAGTCCAAGGTAAATGTGCAACAAAAATATGTAAAAACGTATTCAATAAAATTAATTTTCTTTCGTATTAATTTATGCAGTAATGGAAATGTCTGAACAAGTCCTGAACCATTCTTGTGGTCCACATCCAACAGCAGAAGTTCCATCTCCACACGATCCCCAAGAGTTGGCTAAAAGAAGAGCAGGAAAATCGAGTAAAGAAAAATGAATAAATTCGAAATCTAGAAGAAAAATAAAAATCGCACCGGTCACATAAGTCCATTGCAAAACACAGTGATTGCAAACGACACCCGATGGAAGTTTCAAAGATACTTCATGGTCTCCGAGATGGGGAGCAATAGTATGTTTTTCGTCTCCATTCGGAAGTGTCACCACAATATCATCATAGCACTCTTCAGATTCGACACCGTTGTATTTGTCTAAATTGCATAATTTGAATTGGAAGTATCCTTTGTGGTTGGCTTCAATTTTCACGGTTACATCAATAGTGCTTCCTTGTTTGTAGCTAAAAAATACGTAATTAGGTGATGGATATTTTAAATATTCTCAATGATAGTCGATTATTAATTACGATTTGACGATAACTCCTTGTCCGTATTTGCCTCCTAGCTCATGAGCTCTTGGTGTTGCAT
>JAOXNN020243418.1:0-10117 GCA_028571205.2 Hydropsyche betteni
CCATTAGTGAATTTGAACTAATATGTCATCCTGGGAGACTAATTCAAGAGCGAACTACTATTTTAAGAGCAGTTTAAAGGTTACAATAGACCATCGGAGCCTTGAATTTGCCCGTCTGAGTGTTATTCGCTGCTTTCAGCTAGATACTTTTAAATCCTCACAATACTGACGTAGTTCTGCATAAAGTTTGAAATTAAACTTGGAAATTGTATGCAAGGATACCTCAGTTAATTAAAGAGCAGAATTAAACTGAACACCTGTCCTGAACTCACTGTTCCTGATAGGTTCACCAAAGTTACAATTAACCCTACGTTGCAAATAATCGAAGAAAATGTTCTACTGGTTATCTCCACTCCATACAATATGCTCTGCTTCTTCAGCTCTTACTACCTCGCTTTGATGCAATCGTTGGCTCTTTATTCAGTCTGCTAGCATATGTGTTTTATTGTGGCTTATGACCTCATATCCTTCTTGAGCATGAGATTTCTGTTCAGACGCAAATCGATATAAGAAAGCACGATACAGAAAACGAGGTATCCAGTGAAGATCCAAGCTTGGCTGGCGAAAACATTCAAGCCAAGTGCCCAACTCAAAAGGTAAATTCCATAAGCAATTTGAACAGGCACTAAGATGACTTAGATCATGAAATAGCTGAAGTTTATCAGCCTGTAACTATCTTACTCAACCAGATTGAGTATTTTGCCGTTACTAATGGTCCCCCGACAGATCCTTCTATCGAACAGGAGAGATATGAGCTGACCGTACAGACAGCTGCCCATACTGTACTGCATGAAGCTTGTGTGAGTGATGATGAGCGTTTTGAGTCCCTTCTGGAGGAGGAGTAGGGCAATAGCTCCAAAGATGTCCTTGGTTTATTTGTGATTTTTCACCAGAGATAAGATTTAATTTGTAAGAACAGGTCCCCAAATAATAAAACACACTAGAATGATTTTACACAGTACGATGAGCACCCATCTCCAGAAGAAAGTACCCACGAAGGCGTATATGACTTTGCAACCCGGTATCCGAGATCCACACTGGTCGAAATATTTTACAAATTTGTTTCGAAAGTTTTAAACTTTGTAGTTGTTGCATTTGAACTGAGTGATGTTCTCATGGGTAAGCTGCTTGGATTGGAGTGCCTGCAACACCAACTGTGTGGCATTCCCAAAGAATAGTTTGTTTAGGAATTACATTACTGATATGTCAAAACAGTTTTCAGATTTAGTTTATCAATTAAAGTGTGTTTATACTACGCCCATCCAACTAGCATTAGTTTGCGACTCTGCACCCATTTATTATTTATTATGATCTCAACTACTCCCATCAGAAACAAAGATTCCATTCTGTTTGGAGGCGCATTCCTCAGTGCAAAGTGCCTGGACCATGGTGAATACCAACAAGTTAAGGAGATGGACTTCAGCTTCTGTAGCTCTAAGTAGTGGACAGAAATATTCACCAAACTCAATCCCCTGCTCTCTCTGCAGAAAGTTACACTAGCCCACTGTAGTCTCACCCATAACTAGACTATGCTGATGAGATTCCTTAACTGCACCAACCTAAATTTATGTACCAGGGTACTAATCCTAGGGGATAATCAAATTGACGATGAAGCCCTCAAGTAGTTCCATCGGATGACCCTGTTAAAAAAGCTAAAGATAGGTAAACCTTATTTGTAAGGATAGGCAAAAATCGAATAGCAGACAGAGGAGTTTGGTATTTGGGAAAGAATGAGAAACTAATGGAGCTTAACTTGGGTAGATACCACATAACTAAGCTCACAATAGAATTAGTAACTAGGGGTTTCGGATGCTGGTCAAGTTGACCAACTTACAATATCTTGATGTGAGTATGCTATTGGTTATGCAGACTAAACCTAAGTTACAATTGCTGTCCTCTATTTGATAAATAAAATGACCAGATTAAAGCAAATAACCATAAGTACACTCAGTATTATTCAGAGAAACTCCCAGAACTCAACAAATCTTTATTCTACTCCAAACGGCAGTAGGGTCTCATTCACAAAAAAATTGCCTTCAATTGATCGTCTATGCACTCCTTCCCTAGGTGAATAGCTATTCAGTTTAAATTTAAGGCTTGTAAACCATACACCAATATTAATAAAAACCATAATAATTATACGTTAAATGATTCCAGACTTTGAATAGCTATGCAAAATATTCATCAGACCTCAGCGTCACCGGTACCGACTATCCGATCTCGGCAGCAAGAATTTCGAACTTAACGGGCAACGCATATTTCGGCAGGATTTCCAACTAAAAAATACAGAAGAACTCAACCTTTAGTGTAGCCTATATTCTGAACATCGCAATACGAACGAAATAACAAAAACAATAGTTTATCTCCACTGCAACTCGGGGTGTAGGCTCTAAGGTATCCTTTCTGCCATATGTAGGGCAGTACTATTTAAAAGAAGCCATAACTGCAGGATTTTCTCTAGTACTTTTTGATTTCGCTGGGTCTGGCAATTCATAAGGGGAATACGTGACCTTAGGTACTAGCTGTCTAATACAGTGAAGGATTTAGGGAGGCAGGAGACATCACTGCAGTAGTTACACACCTGAAGTAGCTCAACCCAAACATGGCGATATGTCTGTGGGGGAGATCGATGGGGGCCGTTGCGGGTACATTCGTCTCTACTCAGCTCTCAGCTACCTCAAAAAGGATAGTGAATCTGTGGCGATGGCAGTATACGATAGTCCTTTCGCTTCTCTGAGATAATTGGCTTTAGAGGTGGGTAAGTAAAAAACAAAACTTCCGAAGTTTCTGCTCAAAATGTTCATGGACAGAATAAAAACTATGATAGAAGAGAAGGCCAAATTCAATATCGATGCCCTCGAAGTCGTTGATCATATTGACAAGATCACAGTACCCGGAGTATTTATTGGTTCAACTAAAGATCAGCTGGTCCCATTCTCCCACGTTTAATCCCTTTTCCAACACTACTCCGCAAAGAAAGAGCTATTTGTGATTGAGTAAGAACACAATTAACCTCGTTCTAAGCACTCAATAGACAAAATATTTAAATCCATCAACAGATACATGCTAGCCAGTTAGACATAAACACTATTGCAAACTGAAACTGACGAAGCCTTGGGAAAGGGCAGGAAGAAGCTCAACTTGACTTTGAAGTGCTACTCACAAAAAGACCTTAACGCTCATAAAAAAGATAATTACTTCCAGCATAATACCCTCAAAAAGTAAATGGAGATCAAAACTAAAAAACACCTAACTTCAGTTAATTTATTCATAAAAGAGAAGTACTAGAAGCCTCCCATTAAGTAGCCCTCACAATAGCAACCATCAAGGCATACTGCTGCATAGAAAACTTTGTAAAAGAGACCTGCCCGCCTATTTAAGTCGTAGGCTATAAAGAACTAAATAATGAAGGTAAATCTGTCTTCAGACTGTGTCGCCCAGAAAAGAACAACGCATACCATCGTCAAACCGCAGCAACTTAAACTTCGATAACATCCCCAGGGTTTAAAAAGTCGAAATACTATCCACCATCTGTTGAGTATGCAACAATAAGCAGACATAAACTACAGCTTTAAGCGTATTAGTTTCAACAGAATGAACCCTAACAAGTAGAATTGATTTACACTCATAAACTATCATGCAAATACAAAACCTAGTATAAAGGATATCGCTCCTACAATAATAAAGTTACGAGGCTTTATTATTGATGCTGTTTTGTTACGGCTCTACAATTATCTTACTCTCGCCTCCATTCTCTTGCACTCTTCATCTATCCTGTCATATTCTCTCTATCGGGCGAGTTCAAACTATTTGTCTTACGGTTGTAAAATTATCGCTTATTTCCGTTTCTATCGAACGAGCATCATCTCTACATCTAGTCGCTGACTTTAGCTGTTTTCCCAGAAAAACTTTTGGAAGAGGGCTTCGTCATGAGAAGTGATCTTCTTAGACAAAACTTAGAATTTGTCTAAATTGAACTTCCCAATCTAACGATCGGCTATGACTGCTCGAATGTTAATTTCAATGCAAGAGGAGGGAAGTAGAGTGTCTTCAAAGGGGCGCAATATGTAGTTGAAAGGGGTAGTGCACTTTATTTTGAATCTTATCATTTCTGTCTACGAAGGGTTGCTTATCTGAAGACTCTTGCTCAGCACAGTCTTCGCTCGAGTGTCCTCTACAACAAACCGAATCACCTTACAGCTGAGATGCACTCTATCCCGGTTTAGTGCTTCCATAAAAGCTGTTTAATTCGGTATGAAAAATCATTATCGAAGTCTCGTTTTCATCGCTGTTAGTTGGCTCATTATGTTTTGATATTCGACATTTTTGATCTACCATAGATGGTCTACAGCCAACGATTTGTCCTTTATTTGCATGGATAACTAGCGATTTATGTGGGAGAGTTGTGTCACTTGCATCTGGAGAGCACTCATCTGTTTGAGGTCGTTAAGGAGGGTCTGCTGGCTCATCTGAAGCTGTTTTATGTCTCTCTCATATTTATCAACGAGTATTTTGGAGTTTTAAATGTTAACTCTATTTAGGGTTTAAAGTTGTGCCTAATGTGCCTTTTTAAGGGCTATGTTCTAGGATAGCAGCCGAGCTAGTTCTTTTTAGGTATAAATTTATTGGGTTTTAACAGTCGATTGCCTTGCCTAGTCGTTCTTCCGAGATTCATTAGTGAGTTGCTTAACTATTTAGAAATATTCCGATCGTTAGACATAAGCCTTCTGAAGATCTATTCGCAGTTTAGTGATCTAATGCTCCAAGTGTGACGTCGAATTATGTTTCTAGTTGCTCATAGTGTTAAATCTCAACTCAATTCTACTGGCTTCCTCAGCTTTACTATTATAAGACCTTTTCAACTAACTTAGCTAACTCAGCAGACTGGTTCTCTCCTCTTAGAACTCTTATATTTGTTGGGCTAGTTCGTTAGAAATTTTCTTTAACTCAACATTCTACTTTAGCACAGTTTAATGGTGAGAATTTAAGTGGGATAAATTAGACAAAATAACCTCCATTTCTGCAATCTTTGCTTGAAGAGATCTATTTTACTACTGAAGGTCTATTGAATGATCAGATTCTGTCTTTCTTTTTAGAATGCCTGGCTGTTTAGGTTGCAAGGGCTTTAAGGCCTCTTCAATTTGGGCTATATACTGCTGGTCTTATGCTGATTTATTCAACATATCTCTAATATTTAGTCTCAAACTTTAGTTCTATTCTCTTAGTTGTTTGCATTCTTGGATTACTTATGATATCGGTGGGCAGTCCTGAGATGTCCTCAATTTGTCGCACAACGTCTCATAATTTTGGCTGGCTGATAACTATAGGGATTTCTACGGTCGGAAAGTGTATTGCTCTTTTATTTACAATTGCTTCTGCAGTTCCTGGTTTTATTTCAGAAGTCTCTACACTTCGTACTTACTATAGTTGAGTTTTTAAGCCGAATGACTGCACTCTCTATAAAGAACCCTTAAATTTGATATCTACTACTTCATCGAGTCTCTTTCCCTGCTGAACTGCTGCTTCCTTTAATCCATTTCCCGAAGAAACCGATGCTTCTCCTAGTTCTATGATTATATCTCACGATTTAACCTATCTACCTAGCTCTTCAGCCTCTAGTTCTCAAGCTTCATACGAGAATTCGCCCCCTGAGAATCTGCTGTGCGAGAAGTCCAATACCCTTGGTCGTTATAATCGTCTTGGAGAGCACTGGATATTTGATCGACGTACTGATGCTGCAACCTAGCAACTATTCCACCATACAAACTCTCATACTGCAGTTATGTATCGAATGTTTAGTACTGGCTTCTTGCAGTCTTCGCTGTATTGACCAACTTATTCTTAATTTTGTCCAACTTCTCTAAATCTTATTTGGTTTGTTGGCATATCTTCTGAAGTTTGCTGTGAAGACTCTGACTTATTTTAAGCTACTTCCTTTTAAAATCTTCCTTTAAGTCTTCGATAGAAGACAACAGCTACTATTCTCTCTCAGCGAAGTTCTTCTTCTCTATTTTTATCGTCTATTCAAGCTGGTTGCACCTCCTATCTGTATCATAGTTGTTTCTCTACTTTAGACTGTCAGTTTGTATTCTCTGATCAAATTATTTTCTCAACTGTTACTTTTTAACTCCCTTCAGTTACTATTACAACTGATCCCTTTCAGAAACCACCGCTCTCAGATCTCCTCTCAGTTTCTCAATTACCTATCGACCTCTCCTGACATTTTAGAGTTGATCATCTCGCTAGTGTGTTCCCTACAACTCCAACTGTAAATTATGGATAGTGGACTGCATCTGTCTTTCGTTGAGCAGCATCTTTTCAATTGTTTTCATTTTTGCGCTAAGCTCTACCTCCAGTTGCTTCTTCTGTTATAAGAGAATCATCTATCTTGTAGTAATCCTCTAATTCGAACTGCTAAGGAAACTCGAAGAAGAAGCACTACTTACCCTCTCCAGGTGCGTAGAGTTTACCCCGATTTCTCTGATTTCTTTCATCTAGTTTTTGAGGGACTCCAGAACTTACAGCTGTTGGCGCTTCATATTCTACATCTAACTTAGGAGTCTCCGCTCAGTCAATTATTGCTGAGCAATTTGTGGAGGTTGCCCCTAGCTCCTGTGCCATAAACGGGCTTATTCCAGAACTCTCCGATTGACTATTACTCGAGACTACGGTGAATCGTCTTAAAGAAAGTCTTCGAACTGGGTATTTGCTTGATAGGTAGGGGAGGTGTTAGGCTTAATTTCGCTCTCATCGGCAATATGTCCGAAACTGGGTACCTGAATATTAGGCTTAACTTTGAAAGAACTGAATGTAGGAGGTTGCTGTTAGTAATGGATGTTCATGGTGATTTATTAATAAACCAATTATTTTTGTATGTATATTCATAACTTTGCTTTCTGACTCTTTGACTTGAATGTACTCAAAAACTTATCGAAAATCTTATTTTCTTCGGCTACTTCTTGAATACTCTCCATTCTCTTAACCCATTCGTTTATTTTGGGATATTTACTCACATCATAATCGGAAAATCTTAATTGTATGAATTCTTCGTAAGCTGATAAGTCGGCGATTGATGGTTTATCCTCAACTTAAATTAGCTGGGTGAGTACCGATAAAAGCAGAAGTGGCTAAAAGATTGTTTTACAGGAATCTCAGTGCCCTATCCACCTATTTTTTAGCTTCCACAGCATCATAGTTCTTAGGGGTGGGGAGTCCCATAACAGGGGCAAACACTGTCCAAAAGATGAGGTTAGAGCATTTGCGAGTTCCAGTGTGATGATAGTCTAGGTACTCATCTATTTTGGCAGCCCTCTTCAAATCATTCTTTGGATACCAGTGTTCTGGAGTATTAAATGTTCGAGCTAGATATCTCATAATCGCATGGCTTTAAGATAGGTTGAAGTTTCCGTGACTAATTGCTGGCACCTTCTTCTGAGGGTTTATCTTAGCGAATTCAGGCTTCAGATGCTACATTCATACGAACAGATACATCGGCTCTCGATAGTCTGGTTTAGACTATCTCATGGGGTATCTTTCCAATCAAACAAAACACTAGGACAGCCCTTGATGGTTGAGAACCATGGTCTATGAAAAGCTTCAATGACGACATAGATATTAATAAATTAATTTATAAATCAGAAATCAGTCGATTACTAAGGAATGGTATCGTGCCCCTTTACTCCTATTATCGACAGGAGGATCTGAATATTTAGCCTAATTACTCTAAAATTTTTAGTTATTATTGCTCTTTGACTATTAATGTGCTAAATAGACTGCTATTGGGTAGTCTCTTTCAATAACTGTTCGAGTTCCTCTGCGAGCTTATGAACTCAGTGTGTGTAACTACGGAAGTACCTAGCATTTTTCTGTGACTTTGAAGTAGAGCTCTGAAGAAGTTCCTTAAGTGTATCAATGAATCCTTTTTGATATCCATACTCTATCCCCCACTGAAATATCCACAACCGTACTTGTTTCCCGTACTGCAACCCTTAGAGATAATGCTCGGAATGAGTAGCTTTGTTTAAGGAGAGGAGTGCTGATTGCTTGCCTTATTAAAGTCCTTTATCGTAGACTCCTTCAAATAAACTGTTTCCTCCAAGTTAATTCATAATAATATAACTGATGAACGAAGCCGAGTACTCTAAGTTCAACAAAACCCTATCGGAAGGGTACAAGTAGCTCATAACCAAACGACCTTAAAAACCCATGGAACACTTTATTTATTGCCTTCTCAATAAGGTGCCCGAGGAGATGCTAACGAAAAACTAGGTCCTCATTGCCTTCTATAAGCAATATGAGGCAACCGACCTAAAGAACGTACGTGATATGCGTCTATAATGATACTCATTCGAAAGGTCATTACATTCAATTCAGAAATCATTTCTTTAATTCCACCATCACTGGGAAGTGGTCGCTAGCGTAAGGAGCAGATGTTTTGAGTACTTTATAATGGATGGCTCTTTTGTTTGTAGAGCAGAAAATATGGTCGATTATAAGTGGAGGCACGTATGTGTGGCCTCTCCATTAGTGATAGGTAGTCGTATTACAATCCTCATGATTCCCAGTCTGTCTAGCCGAAACAAAAGTGTATTTAGAGCTGTAGAAAGCAATAAACAACTCGTCAGTATCTTTAATGTTGAAGTCTCCACATACATATATGTTTTAGATGCCATTCTTTCGATATTTTCGATCTTAAGCTATGAGATTGTCGATGGTTTAAAGGATTATCCTGATTCCTTGCGCTTGAGATTATCGAGACAGATGGTCCAAATGAGTGTTTATGATTAAACTTTTGTCATTGTACAGTTGGTCTTAAAGAATTGCATATGTTAAATTACGTGGAAACGATGCACCATATCCACACTGTCCCTGCCTCAATTGTTAGTTAAACCATACGTAACCAAAATCAATAAGGAGGAACTTCGAAGAAAGAAAGAATATTCCGACCTCTTAGTCTTTGTTTAGATCTCGAGGAATGCCGATGTATGAATAATAGTTTTTTAATCCTTGTTGAATGAATGCTCTCTGGTGTGGCTTAGCTTATTGTACACCAAGGACACAAGGCATTGAGTCTAAAATAGTTTATACAACCTGACGTCATCCAAGAATTACTATTTGTTTTCTATTATCCCAACAGTTAACTCCATCTGTTGAGCAGTCATACCTCACATTGAAGCTCATTATGGACAGAACATCCTTCCTCTTAAAAGTGTCCGATATCTTGACCCTATGGTTGTTACCCTACTACCATATCAGGTTATCACTAAATAATATGTGGAGTACTTGATGTTGTTAAACCCTCCCTCTATGAACTTGTACTCAATTACCTATTCAAGAGGAAGCTGAAGTTTTACAGACCAGTTGTGAGACTCATTCCAATTCATTTTGATTGCATTATCTGGTTTCCAGTTTCCAAGTTCAGGAGTATTACCAACTACAAATAAGCACCTTCCAAAATTCAGATATTGCTTTTTGGACAGCATCCATTAAATCTTCTTAGTTGGTTTAGACATAGTAATTTCTCAAATTTACTAGCAAATAATATACATAGATTCCCAGAACCCATCGAACTCATTTCCAATTCAATCAGTCGATATTCGGTGATTTGGACATTCTGGTGCGCAAAGCCGAAGTGTCAGCCGTTGGCGCTTTGCTCGTTGAACAAGGCTTTGTCTTGCGGGATGCGGTTGATCAGCACAATCGGGAACTGTATGAAGCCCACCACTTTCATTATCAATATGTCCGACCGCTCGATGGCTTACTGGTTGAAGTGCATTGGAACCTTACTTGGAATCGCCTCGGCGTTAATCTCGCGGCACTTGATCCATGGGCACGGACACAAGCGATCAGGGGCGCTGGTCAACGCACTTTGTCAGCCGCAACTATAGAAGACTGGTTGCTTATGCTAAGTGTCAACGCCACCAAGGATGTTTGGGGACGGCTTGAGTTACTTGCTAGTTATGCTGAACTGATTCGTCGTCACCCACAGCTTGACTGGACTTCCTTGTTACAGCGGGCTGACCAATTGGGCAAGCGCCGGTTTCTCTTGTTGGCGGTGTCGCTGGCACATACTTGGTTAAATGCGCCGGTGCCCGCGTGGGTTCTGCAACTTTGTCAA
>JAOXNN020243455.1:0-10108 GCA_028571205.2 Hydropsyche betteni
CAGTCAAGTAAAGTAGATCTCTAACCATTGGCTGAATGGTAGCTACAAGAGGTCAAATTTTTGACCTTCTCATAACCTTAGTAATTTATCAATTTTGGAAATTCAAATTATGGATTTGACAGTTTAAATGTAGAGGAGATGATACTTCAATAAAAATTATTTATGCTCAACATCAAAATCAAAGGAGCTGAGCTCACCCGAGACACAGAGTTTATCGGCAGCATGGTAACACCTAGGTTAGTTAGAACCCCTACGTTCTCGTCCGAAACTCACAAGGAGCGGAAATCAAACGAACTGCCCACAAAAGTGGAAAAACACCAATCTTTGATGAGTTCTTCCAGGTTCAAATGGGCATGGACCGACTGTAGTTTATCGTTCTCGACAAATAAGGAGGCATCATCAAGAAGGTTGACGATGTCGTTGGAGGGGGGTGGTGGAACTGCTCTGAAGTCGCCCTTAGAGGAAACCAACCATTCTTAAGTACTAAAGCATTAACTCAGCAATGGTCCCCATCACTTACAACGGCAAGTCAGCTGGCCAGATTGCCCTCGAAATCATTCCGAGTGGGGGAGGATTCGGATCGATGATGATGCCAGGTGTTCAGTCAGGAATGTTGCAAGGTCCAACCTCAGGTTTGATCCCAGGTGCTGCAATGGTCGGTTCCACTATGGCTATGGGTGCTGTTGGCAGGCCTACACTGTCAGCCATTCCAATGGCTAATGGATTTACAGGTTCATTTGGCGGAAGACCCGGATTTGGATCCATCGCTCCTGGAATGATGCCTCCACCAGGTGCTATGCCACCATCGTTCGCTTCAGGCATCATAAGGCCAACTTCTCCAATGTTACCTGCTGGTCCACAAATAGGAGGCTCTATTATTCCTCCTCGTCCACTAACAGGATCTCATGTACAAGTAGGACCAGGGCCTCTACCAGGGCCACTACTAACTGGACCTATGCCAGGATTTATGCCAGGACCTATGCCAGGATTTATGCCAGGACCTAGGATGGTTAATCCTCCTCTTATGAATCCAATGTTTCCACCACCACCTATGGGTTCTATGATTCCTCCCGCAACCATGGGCTCTGTAATTCCTAACCAACATGCTCCTTCAAATATTGCTACAGGACACACAGTAGCAAACATAACTCCCGTACCTGCCGTTACGACACAAGTAGTCGAAACTACTCATACTGACATAATTTCCCCAGCACCTGCCCCAATAACGACATCAGGGTTTCACTTCGGAGCTGGTCCTACAACTACTGTTACTTCGGGCATCCATACCTCTAACATTGGCTTACCGCCAAGACCACCTTCAGCTATTCACAGTTCAGGTATCATCGCTCCTCCTCCACCTCCTCCTGTTGTTCATGTGGAAACTTCAAACATTGGTGGTGGATTCGGAATTTCTCCAGGTATGACCTCGTCACACATCGGTGGCGGTGGATTTGGAATGCCCCCAACTATGGTCAGTTCAAATCTCGGAGGTGGTTTTGCTACCAACATCCATAGCTCGAACATTGGCGGTGGTGGATTTGTAGCTCCTCCTGCAGTCAACACATCTGTTATCTCAAACCACCCTATCACTCCACACGTTGATACCGTCACAACAACCACCACGACACCCGTTGTTCATGACCCACTCGGTGCAACAGGTATGATTGGACAGTCTGCCGGCGGCGTTATTGGCGGTAGTGCCTTCGGAGGAGGATACGGGATCACAAACACTGTTGTTAATCAAGGCATCGCTGGTGGAATCGCAGCAGGAGTTGCTGGAGCAGGAGCAATAGGCGCATTGGGTGCAGCAGTTCAGCAGGATATGTACAATGCTGGCTATCCAGTGGGAACTGGAGGACGAATTCAATTGGAGAAGATCGAGCACCACCACAGTTACAACTTGTTCTCAATACTCGACGACCACCCACCCGGAGCAATGTTCAGAGTGATGCCACACAAACTGAGGAACAATGTCTGATGAAATATACGCATGAATAGGATTGTAATTAATAGCATCAGACATAGTCAGCAATTACAATAATTAAATGTGGAGTTTTACGAAGTCCGTGTTGGAAAGGTTCGCTGGGATAGGTCCTCTGAAATCGTTCTTCAAATACATATTCTCCAGAATCTCGAAGGACTTCCTGGACAAATAACCTTCCATCGATTTCAGGAACGGTACTAGTAGACTGATGTAGGGGTGCTTGAACTTGAAGAGTTACCGCTTTCAGCCAGTAAGATCAATAAAAGCTTGCTTATGTCCAGCCCCTATATTGTTCACTCAGGCCTCATTAAAAACCTGAAAGTTGTGCTGCCTAGTCTAGGTGAACTTCATTCAAAAAGTATTTAAATTGAGGCTAGTCATATCCTGTTGGTGCTAAGACCCAACAAAGAGTTCGAAGCTAAGTTCAGATAGAGAATGTGCGAAATGAAGTACATTAGTATTCATTTAGGGAGGACATGAAGTTCTATCCGAACGACGACTAGCCTAAACAAATGTAGGACAACTAAACATAGAATTCTATCGACTTCTTTAAGCAGCTAATTAAGCAAATTCTGTCGAATATTAAGGTCAAGGTTATGAATGTGTGCGTACAGTTGTTTATGAATACACCTAGCACTGGAAATATAGTTAAACCTCAGTATTTCATTATGCTTCGAGTACCTTCGATTCTGTTCGAACGGTTTACTGACAAAGAACTGGGGAAAGCCACCGAATAATTTGAAAAGTATAAAGTCTAAGTTCCCCAAATATCTCTGCATATGCTCCGGTAGGACACCCAGCTACCGTAGTACTCTAATCTTCCTTGTAATAAGAGTGACTATCCCTGGACATATCCACCAGTAAATCACCCCAGCACAATAATGCTAGTTGGAGCCCAAGATATAGGCAATGTGCAGAAGTGTAACAGTGTTGTATTGAGAATGTCTAAGGACATCAAGCATAAGGTGAGGGAGATAAATTTGAAGGTGTAGCTAGCTAACATCGAGGTTATGGTAGAAGGGTATCAACTGAGAATTTTGTTTAAGTTTAGCAGACAGTTGCAGCAATTTAGAGGCCTTTGTAGGCAAGTAATGAATAGTCTCAAAAGAAAGGAGAAATTCGACATTCCCATTGACGAAAGCAGAGATTTCGACTTGCCTCTTCCACTTCAACCTCAGCACTCAAATTCGAGCTCCTCAAAAAAAGGCATCAGGGACTCAACCGCTAATTTAGATTTGTTTGCTAGTATGGCATTAGCAATAGAAGATGACATAGCTTAGTCGAAGGTCACATCGAAACGGAAGAACGGATATTTGGATTCGATTATGATGATGAACAATTAGGAGTCTGAGAGGCTAAGGAAATAGATGTTCAACTTCAACAAATAAGTGGAACCGTAGTTAAAATAGAAGATTCTGCAGTAGACCAGAGTGTAATACCAAACCATACTTTCCTGGAAGGTGGAGGTCAGCATAGTTTGTCTGTACTTGCTAAAGTACAACACTTCTTCTGAGAAAGAGTACGAGAGAAGATGGATACAGCAGATAAACAGCAAAAGATACCAGAAAATAAATCAATCGGTACCTTGTAGTCACTTTTTCCTGAAGCTAAGAGCACTGGAAGTAGACAAAAAGAAGGAGCTAAACTTAAGATTGAAGAGTTTGAAGCTGTACAATATCAAGCTGAAGAGCAGAAAGGATGGTAACTAAACTACAGTATTCCATAATCCACTGACAAGCTCTACATTTAATTTTTAAACTCTCAATCAGCCAAAACAGCAGTATTCTAGGAATTTAGTGAGGTTTGATCCGCATGATTATGACCACTACTGCTGCAGCTAAATATTTTCCATCAAACGAAAGCAATCTAAGGCGTTTGTATCCCAATAGCAAGCCAAAGTATACAATTTCATGAAAAGCAAGGATTAGGAATAGGCATTCTAACACTGTCTGACGTTATCCTTAAATAAGTAAAATAAGGAAACCAGAATAGTCTTGCATGTTAAGATGGTGTATACTCTCATAGACCTTGAGGTGGTCAGAGATGTTGTTAATATCATCTATCCTTTGTTTGTGTACCGAAGACTGGTCGAAGCAATCAATGTTAAATGTTTGGAGATAAGTCCTTAGTCCCATAAACCGTCAATAAGTTCTATTCATTACTCCTCATACGATATTACAGCTCAAGAGGATATTCATGAGAGATCCACATACCACAAATCCTAGACAAAGCGGTATATTACAATAGAGGTGAAACAAATGAGTGTTGCTTTCAAATAGTCTCCTTGGGATTTATTTAAAGACCTTATAGAGAATGAAAGATCTAAAATATTTGACTATGAGTCATTTGAGAAAGATTGCTTCTGTCAGTATAAAGGCGAGGCGTTTGGTATCGTGGGATGTGGAGTAAAAATGAAGATTTCCTCTAAAAACATTAACAGCACTATTTTCAAAGAGGTGGCGGTATGTAGTTATGGGATTGGTGGTCCCACCTGCACAGTGAACAATATTTTGGTGATTTCTCAAAAAGAAGGGGCTCCTGGGCAGTTTTACTATTAAAAAATAAAGACTTAAAGCTTTAGGAAGAAGCATATGATTGGTCTCTACTTACCAAAGATAGAGGCTCATATCAAAAAGTAAGTACCAAACCAGCTGATTGACTTGGGGATCGAGAGCATCTAAAAACTAAGTTGTTGGTGGCATACCTACGCTAGCTGTAACACTAATTCGCTAAGCTGGAGATGACAACCGACAAGAAACAGCCTAGACCACCAACTGATGAGCTCTAAGCTATTTTCGTTCTTCATTCTGAAAACGTCAACCTCTATTACGCTGAGTTTGGGTTTTATGTCAGACATTTAGTGCTGAGCTATGAGTCTAAAAAAGCTGTACAACTAAATGCTTTGGAAGCCATGCTAATTAATATCTCAAACAGACAGTCCAAACTACGCCATCCAGATGTCATTCGTTTGTAGGAACACTCTTACGATCCTGAAGGCTACAGTATCGAAAGGTTCTGTACTTCCTGTCAGTACATTCCAAGTGAGAGACTGGTGTTATATTTGACTAGCCACAAATAGTAGCAGATTCCTCGATCGGACGTTAAAGATCGTTCGTATTACATAAACCTCACTCATAAAAACTATCCAATAAGTATTAGTTTTAGCAAAAACCACAAGTATCAGCAGGCAACCCATTCCAAAACAACAGAATTGAAGCATACTGAAGGGTTTAGCTTTTGTAAGGCTAAAAAAGTGGAATAAGCGGTGTAAAAAACATAGGAGGAGATAGCCACTGAGCTCAATATCAAGGATTCAATTACTATTAAGGTCTGCTAGCTTAAGGGCATTGAGAAAGTCGTAGCAGATATACTCAACATAAAAAAGAACTGGGATATTATGAGCAAAAAGCTTAAGGAAAAGCGGTAGGGCTCTAAGACTGGAGCTATTAGTTTCGTTATGAAGCTATCTGAACTTTGTCTTGACCTATTCCCTTACTTCTAAGTAACAGGCATCTATGACATAATGTCTAACACCAGATCAGTTTATGCGTTGTTAGATGTTTATTTGGACTTTAGAAAGGTGGAAGTAAAGTAGGAAGGTTGTGTAGTCAAAGTGCAAACAGGCATTGCAGTGAAGGTGAGGGATATGTTTGGGCATTTCCTGAAATTCAGCGACTGCCACATATAAAATAACCCCATCACTATACAACCCCACCAACTGGGGGATTTTGGATTCAGCAAATTGCTATACATTAAGGGCGTAAGCTTTTAACTCAATATTACTTAAACTGGTGGTCGAAAACCCATAGAAATCAAATTAATTATTGACGACATAGTTTATTAGTCATCAGCAAAGACTACGGTGTACCTGACTCATCATATATCTGATATTCTGAAGAGTCTGCCGATTAAACCAAACAGAAGAGTAGAGGTTGAGGCTGAGTCGTCAGATAGTGATTTTGAGTAGGTGGTGGACATAACAGAATAGTCGTTGAGAGTGGAACAACAGTAAAAGGCACGCACTGAGGAGTAGATAGAGTTTAAAACCAGAAACACAAGTATTAATAGAATACCTAACCCCAAGAGCGAGCTACACATCAAGCAGCTAGGCATTAAAAACATCAGTATTGTCCTCTACTCTGGGTAAGACTTCGACTTTTTGAATTTAGCTCCTGGGTTCAAGCTGAAAGATCCAGTTGCAATTTAAATCGGTGATGATTTCAGTGTTGTGAGATAAACTCCTATCGCATAATGCAAGAAACAGGCGGATAGTAGGGTGAGACTCCGGAACACGTAGCCAAACAAGCATACTCACATAAAAATACTTAATGATGGACTGTAGTTATAGCTGTTTAAACAGTCAGCAGAGTAACTCAGTGTTATGGAGTGCAGGATAGTCATCAACAACCTTAACTGCTACCTCAACATCCTACAGGAAGACAGGTTCACTCTTCTGAGAGCCCCTTCCAAAATAGCAGCATATTTTAGTAAAGAGAACTAAAAAATAAAGATAAAAATCACCCAGCTTCCCCGTCTGATAGTGGGTTTCAGCTCTAAAGTTAAATTTATTAATGCTGAGAGGCAGGAAGTCGCCAAGTAGATAGGCAGTAGTTCTTTCGCAAGGAAAAACCCTCCGAAATAACCATCCAGATAGCCCACCCAAACTCTAGAGCTATTCTTCCTCATACCAGAGTTGACAGTAGTTCTGAATATCCAGATGGTGGGCCTCAACTTCGTATCCAATCAGGAGATAACAGCAGGATAGTTCTTTTTCCACAGCATCCTATCGAAGTATATGCAATAGCACAACAAAAAGGTAGTCAGAGACTGGCTTAAATAGATACTTACTGCTAACATAGGCAGCGTACTGGGAAATACCCTCGTCAACCTCCTGTCTAAGAGTTTATGGCTGGTTTTGGAGATAGCCAAGCAGTTCTTTATTCTCCCTGGGGAGCTTGTCAGGATGGTAATGCGCTGAATGTCGATTATTGATTGTGTTTCTGCGTGGATATTTACTATAATAGTTATGTCACAACGAACTACTGTCATTACTACAACCACTGTTACCAAAAAGACCTAGGTCAGGCAGTCCTCTGCCTCGGCAGGGAAGCCCAGGCAGGGTCAATCGAGTGAACCAGTGTCGAAAAAATATGAAAATTTTGCCAGAGGGATGTACCGAATTGTGCAGGCTGGCAGGGCCCCCAAGCCAGCAGGCAGCATAAGGAAATCCACAGTCACATCCAAGCCTGGAGTCGGAAAGAGGTGAGCAAATGATGATTGAGCAGTGCATACATAAATAGAAATAACTAACTATTTTGTGCATCTTTAGGCAGGTTAAGAGGGTATTAGTTAGTGAACTTTTCTTCTTTGGGCTAATACATGTGATATGCTTAGAGTGATCGGTAAACTACCACATGATTAAAACTCTAGATACTATATGTAAATGAATTTTGATTTAGTTAGGTAACAGTATAGCTTATGAGTATCTATTTAGTTGATATCACATCCTCAGATATGGAAGCACAATCCAAGCAAGATGCTTAGGATTGCCAGCAAAACTATCTCCTATTTCTCAAATGCCACTACTGGCTTGTCGACTCTCATGCAGGGTGACTGCTTCAGTCTCTGCCTCAGCTACTCCAACTCCTCTCTCTGCGTTAAACACCCACTACCAGATTCTTGTTCTACTTCTGCAGTCTCCCCAGCTCCTCCCTCAACGGCTCAGCCGCTGCTGGCAGGATGCTCTCGAACAACTCTGACTGAGGTAGGCTCAGCTACATACCCTGGCTTGATGCAATAGCAGAAGTCCTCTTGCGGATGCGCACAGGCAGCTTCTTGGACTGCTCCACGGTCTTGACCTTGCCCAGCGAGTCCGGGTAGTCTAGAGAGCAGGCGACCTGGAAGACGTCCTTCATGAGACTGGGGTTGTCTCTGCAGAGCTCGTACTCCTCCAGACTGAGGGGCAGTCGCGAGATGGTGATCTTGCGCGAGTCGCCGGCGTAGATGATGCCCTCGACCGGCTTGACGACGGAGAAGTTGGCGGGGTTAGTGGTTTTGATCTGAGTCAGCGGGTCCCTACTTTGAAGCTGACGATCTGCTCGGTCCTGTTGCGGACGTTGATGGAGGTGGTGAGTCTCTGGCCCTCCACGTACTCCAGTTCTACTGCGTCCTACACTTCGAATATTTTCTCCTGATTGATCATAGTATTATATATCTGTATAACCTTCGACCAGCGCTAAATACAAAGCCATGACGGAAGAGTAGAGGAGCAGGTGGAAGACAGTTCACGAAATCAAAGGGAAATCAAGGATTGAAACTGCTCTGCAAGAGTAGACCTCTGCCATGACTTTTGGTGGAACAGCCTGACCTCACTATTAATTACTTAGATTCTTAAGGAATTAATAAACTTAAAAACAAATATTGGATGTTATGTTTACAAGCTCACACCGATCCGAATTGTTATCATTCGTTCCATTTTTGCGTGTATATGCTTTGCCTAGTTTCACTTATCCTATTGGCAATCATGTTCATCGTATCTTTGTCGACGTTGCTTTTCTTGATTTTGAAGCCGATTTCCTTCAGCGCTTTTACTATATTCAGCTTCCCTTCGTATGAACTCAACGCTTCTTTGAGCAGGTTATCTAACTTCTACTCATCCAAACCTGTTATCGCTGCTATTTCCAAAACTTTGCGGTCAGTTGCTGTCCTTGGTTTGCATAAAAACTTCAGCAAGTGGTCTTGGACTGGCTTGCCCATTTATGCGTATCTCTTCATGTATCTTTTTCTGTAAAACATATTGAAGCTTTTTGCTTTGATCAGGCATATCGCAAGATTCACAACCATCTGTTAAGTCTCAGTATTATTGCCGCACCTGGTGAGGTAGTAAACTCCCTTCGCGTAGTTCTTCATGTGAAAACAGCACATTCCAAGATAGTAGAATACCTTCTCCATGGGAGGCTGCTTTTTCGTATGAGAAACAGCGACTGATGCGCGTAAATAGGGGTATGACTCATCTGAGCATCCTAACACAAAGAGTTTACAACCGATCTCAGCATTCGTCTCAATTTCTTCAGGCTAGTCGTTTCCTGCGCTCAACATATAGAAAATGTACTGTTGTTTCTTTGCCTACAAATTGGCTGGCTTACCCAGCTTCTGAAAGATTAGGGCTGATATCAGGCAGCACTATGCTTTGAGACGATTACTCTACTCCTTAATCGCTAAGACCGCCTAGTTAATCTAGATGGACTCTTCATATCTGTTCATTTAGGCGTATATGCCTGACTTAATTTTGATAAGCCAACCCATTGAAGGCAGGTGCTGCAACATTTCAAGCGCACTCTCTTTACCTCTGGTTTTCCTTTCTTCTTGAACGGCTTTATGCATTACTGTCAACAGCATTGGTGACGGCCTTTTCGAATTTATCTCGCCTGGTTGCAGCATCTTTAATAACCCGAATGCCTTATCGTGCTGGTGGAGTTTCGTGTAGACACAGACCTTTAAGTAAATGACTTAGTTGTATCGATGTTGCCTAGGGAGCTATTTGGATTACAGACACTTATTCAACGAATGTAGGAGTAGAAGTTAGAGATCGTTGGGGAGGTCTTTACAATAATATAGAATTGCTGTGCAATTTTCGATAGTGGAGCACGAGAATAAGGTTTGTTGGCTTTCGATTTCGAGAAGCCTGATGGCGTCTTAATATCGTTGCGCTGAGGTCCTCTCAAAAAATTCTGGATTGTGATTCTTTAAACACAGAAAAGGATAGGTGCTTTCATACTTAGGCGTCGAAACTAACGCTAAGACTTCTTGTCTTAGTTGTTCCTTTGTGATAGGAAACTAAGTTGGATGCTCAATCATATCTCTTATGAGCGTACACAGAATATTAGCGAAGGACACTTGCCTATTTATCTCCTTGGTATTCTTTAGCGTTGATTTTAGATGTTCGTAGGCCTCCCAAAGCATTTCCTTCTTGTAAAAGTACATAAATTGCATGTATTTCATACTCCATTTACTCGTACTTAATACTTAAGGACACTTTTTACATATTTACATTGCCTTCTATAAATACAGTAAACCCTCCTACTTCTGGTTGATATAAAAGTTCAATTGAGCTGTATGCCAGCA